>JAZHYW010007537.1:0-58644 GCA_037355805.1 Ixodes ricinus
GGAGCGATCTCGCATGTGCGCAAAGCCCGATTGAGGCGGCAACCTGTACGTGCAGGACATGTGCCGGCGCCGAGTCCGTACGCAGCCAATTCATTGCCAAAGCTCCTATCAATGCACGTGGTATTCATAGAAACGCTACGTGCCCAATCTGGTTGCACTTCTCGGCGCCCATGTCTGCCCCGATTTTACTGTGCCAACTGTTTCAGAGAGCGCACATGGTTTCACGTTCGCTTGTAAACAAAGCAAACTTGGTTTCAGTTTACGCGATGCTCTCTTATCCAGCGGTATCGTCGCGACAACAACGCTGTGAGCACAACTGTGGTGAGCACTATTCTAATCTTGCCAACTTCCGCTAATTGTCTTCGTCCATCGCTGGATTTTTTCCGATATGCTACTCACTTTTCCTTCAGTGGTGCTTGCCATGCTTGTGGAAGCGCCGGCAGTCTCCATGGTCTCAATCGTTCGTGGTTTCGGTTTTCTTTCGGATTTGGCTCGGCTACAACACCGGCAGTGAAGTGGTCTTCTCAAACAGCTCGCTCCCCCTCAAAGGCCACGTGAGAGCGTTTCTGAGCGGCCATTGGCGGCGCCCTCAGAGTGATTGACAGGACTCGGCAAAGTTTCAGCAAAAGCTCGCTCCAGAAGCGAGGTGTTCGCGCAACTTTTTAGATGCGCGCGTCCTTCTCCGGACTCGTTCAGACGGCGCAACCATTTCGCGAAACCACATTTCGCGACACTAGTTGCGCGAGAAAAATGCATCGTGTGAACGAGCCTTAAGCGGGGATGCGCAATCCAGCCCTTCGCCCAGGCAGATGCCGAGCGCTCCGCGCTAGTGGTCGTTGAGCGGTCGGCCTCAGTAAGCGATCCACCCAGTGGCACGCGCTGCCACCGCTTTCATAGCGTCTGCCCTCGCTTTTTAACAGTTTCGGTTCCCATTGCTATCTTGCTGAAAGCTTGAAGTTCTGATCGGAACTTCATGCTTTGACAAAAATGTTGATTGTTACTTCTTGATTAACGGTGACCCCGACGTTGAGACAGTATTTATTTTTCCTTACAGTTATATAAACCCGATGAAGACAACTACAAGTACTTTTGTACGAGCCGTAGGATGCAATAGACCCTTTGCAAAAATCCCAAAAGCCCGCGCGCGCCGCGCGACAAATTATGGGAGTCCTCGGTACGCACCTCCTCCCGCTACCACGTGGCGTACGCGAGCAGGCACATGTTACCACGGCAACAGAGCAGCCGAGTTGGGCGAGCGACGAGCCGACGGCTGCCCCTGTCTCATCCCTCTCCTTTGTACCGGCTCTGTCGTCTGCTGCACCAACGCTTTGTCGAACCTGGTCGAAACCTGCCATGGTTGCGGTGCAAACTAAATGGATTCGGTGACACTTCAATACGTGAAGGTAAGTTACGACGAATAACGTATTGAAATGAGTTCACCTGTCGCGATGCCTTTACGCTGCCACAGATACGGTACGCCGGCAACGACGTACGACTCGGCGGGATGGCTGCAACGGCTGCTGGCGGTACGCTGCCGGGACGCGCGCGCAGTCGCGGAGGCGCAACGAGAAAGCGCGTGCGCGTGATGTGTACCGAGGGTTCCCGAAATTCCCTGCCGTCGTGGCGCTGTACGTTTTGCAAAGGGTCTATTAAGCAGTACCAAACACGTATGCCGTAAAGCGACCGTCATCTCCGAAGGCGAGTTCCATCTGCGGAATATTTGGCGTATTGTCTTCTTGCAAACGACATACCTAGCTCTTCATCCGAATAGGCGCGCACAACGTCTTCGACGTAACGCCATATCTAGGGCCTCTTCGCTGGCAAGGCGAATGAGTCGGCAAAGACTTCGCCGAGAACGGCTGCCTCGTCGTCACTCGAGCTGGAGCTAAGCTGGTATCTTCGTCGCTGTCGCTGATTTCGCTGCTACTGCGTTTTATTAGACCTCATGAAATTAACTGCAACGATGTCATCGCCGCAGTATGCTCGGGCCAGTCGGTCATGACAAGAGGAACGAAAGCAAGCACAGCAAGAGAGCCCACCCAGCATTCGAAACAAAAAAGCAGCGAAACTCCTTCATTCCCCAGCGGCAACGTTGATAACGAAACTGAAATGTTGCGAGTGACTACAGATCGTACTCCCCCGAAGAAGGCTGCGCGGAGAACTACTCCGGGTTTGAGCGGTCTGTCCGAGGAAGACACAGTTTGGGCGGCACATTCGTTTCTTACATCTTTCTGCATGATCATAATCCAAACATCACGTGCACCCTATTTTCAACCAGAAAGGGTCACTACATTTAACTCTTACGCGCTTATTAAAACCATAGAGTTATTATAATGTACGCGTACATTATAATAACTCTATGATTAAAACCAGATCTGCTTCTCGCTACCACTGCTAGGGGATTCTATGGACTACTTCCATAAACCCCTGCATGCAACACGGCGCGCGTTGCACTTTGGAAACTAGTTGGCCAGGGAGGAGAGTGGCATGGTTTCGGTTTCGATCGACAGGTCGACAAGAGATTATACAGAGAGCGTGGACTATTAACGGCCGTGATCTCACGTTTTCTGGTCTCGAGAGCATCATTTTTGGTCTCTAAACTAACCTAAATGGCCAGACCTCGAAGCTATAACGCAAGCCCGAGACGTATAGCTTGTCTTCACACATGCTTGTTGTATTTTTGTACACGATCGAGCCTTTCTGTTAGCGTTTCGAGATATATGTAAACGAGCCAGTGCTGGGAATCTCGACGCTGCGTAGCTCGGGTATCTTGCTTGTGTACGAGTCAACAAGCTGTAACGACCAATAAGTTTGCTTTATAATTTTATGCAACTACTGTTTTTCTTAATACGCCTGAGTACGTGAGGTGAAACTTGGAGGCGCCATTGAAAAGCTCAATTTGAACACACTTCTTATCTCTTATCTGTACTGACCCGCAGCACTGCACGAAGCTAAGTCCCCACCCGCTTGCATTCCACTAATATTCAACATCGCGTATGCACATAAAGTTATTCTGCAATCATATAGGCCCATTTCCACATACAAACCGTTTTAAGAAAGCAAAAGTCGAGCAATTGTGTGAAGAATGTCGCACCGTTCGCCGGAAGTGCGCCGGACGGGCGTGAACCTCTATGCGGTGTGCCAAAGGAACGAAATTATTCAAAGCGCGTTTCACGGTTGCTAATGGCCGTGATATTTATGTGTTTGCTTTCTTCCTGACTGAGTATGCCGAGATAATTTCAGACATACCCTTCAGACACAGATCTTGGGCGTCAGTAAAAGCTCGTCCAAAAAGGCTTAGCGAAGAGCAGGAGACGCTTGTTAGAGCCTCCGTCGTAGCTAGCCGACCTCAGCGTTTGCGAAAACCTAATCTCCTATCAGCGTAAAATTTGAGTGGGTGATATATGATGACACGAGGAAGACATCATAGTAAATTCTGTGCAGTAGTGAGGTCGAATTTATTGTGTTTCCTTACACGTTCATGCGTCAACGCTGGGCTCAACTTTGATACTCCTGTGAGGATGCGGCTTGCTTTTCGCCCAATGAAGTAACAAGAAGCGGACGTTTGGAAACAAAATACGTGTAAGCAGTGGCGTCACAAGGGGGGGGGGCGCGGACCGCCCCGGGTGCAGCGCTCAGGGGATGTCGCGGCGGGCCACGAGAGCGGGGGGGGGGGGGGGGGCGGTGTCGCGGCGGGCGACGCGAGAGCGAGGGGGGGTGTCGGGGCGGGCTGCCGCCCCGGGTGCCGCTGACCCTCGTGACGCCACTGCGTGTAAGGCTCAAGGTGACCAAATTTCAGTTGTAGTTCACTGGTACTAGACGGGATTTTTGAAATTAAGCTCAAAGATGCACTCGTGGGTGAGGTGACTAAGGGCCGGTTGCACCAACGCCGCTTAGCGAAAAGCGGAGCTTAGCCGGGAACCTAAGCTAAGTTTCGGTTTCGTTCGGTTGCACCAAACTCGCTTATCGCTAAACCTAGCACTAAACTACGCTTATCTTGAGCGCCCAACATTGGGCGCTTTGCTTTTGCTTGTTTCTTAATCCTGGATTATAAACATGGCGGCTGGTTTGTGGCGGTCGACGCGGTGGACGAAAGTGGTTGTACAAAGTGTTTTAGGCCACAACAGCGTGAGAGTCTCGACAGAGTGGCCTTCGATTGTGACAAGGATGCAAAATATTGTCTCGTGAAGTGTTTATCGACCCCTGTTTTCAAGTTTGCTCTCCACTCTCAGTGCGTGTTAGCCCTAACCGAGATACGCACGGAGCTGTGGGGCTCACGTCTGTCTTCCCGTTGGTTTTTCTGTCAACGAGCTTGTTCGTATGTACTTACTGATTTTCGCATAACTGTAACGTATTGCTATTTAACACCTTGTTAATTTCTGCTTGCAAAGCATATCCTTTAATCCGATCGGTGCGTTGAAATAGTAGCCGTACATGATCTCGGCCATCAGCTGATTGTCGACACTCCTGCCGTTTGCATCAGATTGCGGTGCATTTAAATAATAAAACTGCAAAAATTCAATTTCTTTAGTTTTGAGACAACCTTCAGTGAATTTTCCTTTTCTCGCGAGTAGAATCTTCACTTCAGAAAACTGCGTTCTATAACCGCAACTTTTCTGGTGATCGTGCTTTTTAGAAATGTTTTGCTTTATAGCGATCTTTCATTCGTGGCGACGACAAATCGTAACGACTACAATGCGAGATTCGTTCAGCGCTGTATTGGGGCAGGCTGGGGCAGGTGATGCGAAGAGACGACCGTTCTCGTCGGCACGATGTGATGTACTAGTGGGAGTTTTCGTACTTTGAAGTCTGCCGCCGTCTATTTGTATGAACTCAAGATCTGCCTATTATCACTCGCGAACAAGCTTCTGGTTCTCTATCAGCAGGAATAAAAAAATGGTTCTGGGCGACCTTTGCGTGTTCAATAATTGACAGTTTGTATGATCATCAAGGGATCTACCAGTAGTATCGCTTTGATGTACTGATAGTTATACCTTCTTTCCTTGTCACTAAAGCAAAATATACGTAGTTCCATTACCAAAGGGTTTGACACAATCAGTTCAACGACGGTACAGTGCAGTTCTGTCACCTTGCTGATAGCAACGAGTACGGTCGATGCAAGGTCTCGACGACTTCTATTCGACGATTTCCGGGCATTTTCGCAGCTGCCGTGGCGAGTTCGTCACTGTTTTGAACTTCATCGGTCTCAGGCATGACTTGATTTCAGTAGTCATCTTACCTGCCTACTTCTTCTCGATGATGTTTTGTCTTCAGCGATGTAGCGAGTAGAGAGTCCTTCTCGCGTTCGGTGAGATTTGGGGCCCCCGATGGCTCCGTTATCTCAAAATGTGAGCACGAAAACTACTGTCACTGTCAAAATATTCTGTTATCAACCGATATTAAACACACAATCACAGATGTAAAGAGCATTCGTGTTTATTTAAAGCTTTGACTCCTGTTTTTGAAAGTTAAGCGAAAAAATGATTGAATTTGGAGACCTTTAATTCGTTACTCACCGAAGAAATACAGCGAAAAGCAGACGCCAACAACTACTACTACGGCAGTTTTTTTGTTTTTTTTTTACATCACGTGATTCCTTTCCGCCAATCGTATTCATCCCTCTGAGCGTTCCCTAGTTCGCTCTGTTTGTCCCTACATTCCCTACGCAAATCCAGCGTTTAGCTAGGGGCGCGTCTGTAAAGCCGGGTTAACGTTGGTGCAACCGGAATTTAAACCCGTGCTTATCCGAACTCGGTTTAGGGCGCTAAGCCGACTTAGGAAAGCGCCGCTTTGGGTTAAGGTAAGCGACGTTGGTGCAACCGGCCCTAAGCCCACGTCTTACTACGTTTGCACACGCACGCACAATATCCGGTGTTTCGGGAACCAAGGAAATTGCCCCAGTTTTCGTTTTGTATTGTTCGAGAATGAATGTATTGTACATTCGTGAAAAGTCAGATAATCGAAAACGCAAGCGGCGCATTCGGTCACGGCGTGATAGCATGAAAGGAAGCTGCTCAATCGAAACCGAAACTGAGTGGCAACTAGTTCCCAGAGTGCACTTCGTCGAAACGTCGTGTATTCCTTCCTGTCCACGTTTTTTTTTTTTTTTTTTTTTTTTCAGAGTAGCACAGTAGCACAATTATATATTTGCGACTTTGTGTTTAGACTAGAACAGACCTCATCCAGCATCCAGCCAGCTGTTGATAGACTTTGCTAGAAAGCCGATCCAGCATCCAATCCAAAGCCGGACAAGGTAAGCAAACAAAAATGGCGAGCGAGACGTATGCATTGGCTCAGCGTTGGCGTGGTTCGCGGCATGGTTCAGGTACGGTGGCTCCAGGGTTAAAAAATTGTATGTGACCGTGGTGGCGAGTGAAAGCGCTGCATGTAAATCTATGCGGGGCAGAAATCGCTCGAAGTTACCGCCCGTGCTTTGATTTTGATGTTCGTGTTCTGTCGGTTTGGTCGTACCTAGGCCTAGTGAACCAACTTCCGCTCAACAACGCCGGTAGCACCATGCTGGTGGTTGACTCGACGGCCCTTCGCCGTATCCCCACGATCGTTTCGTCGGCATGTCCCGCGAGACGGAGTAGCCGTCAAGTAAGAGAAAGTACGAGCAGCAGGAAAGGGATGCGGCCGCGGATTATTTCATAGTGGCGAGCGACGGCACTTTTCTACCGTTTACGTTCGCGCACGTTTTTGCATCGGCTTTTGCCCGTTCGTGGTGTAGATGCCCTTTGCCTTTCGTTGCATCGCGCCGTTTCCACGCTTCGAGCGCACCTTCGGGGCTCCCGGTCGAGTGCGGACGAGTGTCGCGCCGCGAGCCGGGCGAGACGGCGATCGGTCGGCGGCGGCGTCCGTGTGGTGCTGTAAGCGTTGAAGTGAAATTGTGGGGTGGGGAGGCGGGGGCGGGCGGGGGAGGGGGGGGAATAGAGTCAATCGTGTACGCGCGCTAGGCGCATTTGTCACTGACTCTTGGGGTAGGGTGAGGGGAGAAAAGTGGGGGTGAGTAGGGGAGGAGATAGAAATAGAAGAAGGAGTCGGGCGTCAGGAGCGTCGTCTCACCGTCCCGCTAGCTCGTCGTCCCATCGTCGCGCTTAATCCGTGAGTGGGGGGGGGGGGGGGGGGGGATAGGGGTGTTCCAGCACTGGTGGCTGGCACCGCGCGGTGTCCGGAGATCAAGGCGGTCTCCGGGGGCGACCGCGCCGTGTAGGAGGAGGCATGCAAGCTCGCCGAGACGCCGCTGCCGGGGCATCGGTTTGTGCCGTCCGCGAGACGCTTGTCCGTTATTTTATTTATCCTTCCATCAGGGTTTAGATTATGACGGTAACCTTGCATTGTTTACCATACTTCGCAAAGTTGTAACAATTTTTCTACAGGCGACTCCTAGAGCCGCTCGTCAAATTTTGCGGCGCGCAATACAACTTTTTTTTTTTTGCGACACGACATTTTTTTGCATTATAACTTAGCGGCATATCGAAACTTTCTGCTCGTAGCGCAATCGCACCAATGCTGAAAAATTCCGCACGTACTGGCTAAACGTCATCATTGTAAGCTCGGCTCGTTTTTCCAAGTTCACATCAAACAAAACTAGGTACCTTCGATGAAAATACGGTGTATGTCCAGGCAGTTAGCGGCATCCTACGCCTTGGTAAGCGCATCCGCGCGTTGTGAAGTCCACCACCAGCATGGCACAAGGCCCCGTCCTTACCTAGCGTGTCGTCATATGCAAGGAATGTATACTCCGTTCGCCCCTAAGCTGAGACTAGAATCTCCGCCTTCAGCGCGAGCTCTCTGGCTTCTGCAGTGCTTTGGTTGCGCGTGCCTGCACGTTCGCACTTGTGTTAGCAAGGGCAGAAAGCTCGCGTTGAAGGCGGAGCTTCTAGTCTCAGCTTAAGGATGAACGGAGTATAGTCGAAACGCCATTGCTGTTGCTTGAAAAACTGGATGTAAATAAGCTACTCGCGCGAAACCTCGGTATCACGAAACCGTTGCAAGTAAAAAGCTACAAAGCATGGTGTAAACAGACCTTTACGCGCAATGAGCACCGTTTGTTTCTCTTTTACCGCTACTTCTATTACTTGGCGTATACCGGAATGCGACGTCGTCGTGTTTCATTGTGGCCGTGCATGGGGATATAGCCATGGAGTTATTATAATGTATGCTAAAGGTTGCGAAGACGTGACAGTGTGAAGTAACTTGAATGAACATCATGTCTGACCACGCCTTTCATTCTAGTGAGGAGGAGTACAATTCATCGAAGAGAATGACGAAATAACGGTGGCGCCCGTCCCTCTGTTGTGGTTCGACGTGAGTATGAAACAACGGCGTGAGGCCAAGCAAAATGTCTGGGGCGGACATCTTGTCTCGTGTGCGAGCGGGCCAAGCACCAGACCCTGACTGGCCTTCGTTCAGAGCATCAAGTTTGCAGAAATGCAGTAAGTATTATTTTGTACTGTTCCTTTTCATCTAAACTCCTGATGATGTGCTAGCACACGTTTTTGATCTGCCCTCTGTTAGCATGCTTGACCACATTAGCTTGCATGCAGTTGCTCAATTTAGCTAGCTCCATAATCTTCGTAGTGACACATGCACATTTACAGTAGTGACCGAGTCCTTCAATACGCTACTGGTCACAAAACTTTCTCGTAATGCTGTGGGAAAGCATTGCATGCTGCCAAGAACGGCCGTGGTGCTGTCCTACTCTGGAGAGGTTCGACGGACAGCTTAGAGGCTTGTTTTTATGTGCAGCAAGTTCGCTTCGGCGCCGTGCTGTGCAGCTTGTGTTTGTACCTTGAAATATTGTACCAATGGCCAGATTTTGGTGTTTGGTGAGATTGAGATCTCGGCAGGCTTGTACTGAAGGAGCTGACATTTCTTTAACAGACACGTCGCCTGCTAACGTGAGTAAAGAGGGAGGGTTTGTCTGCCCCAGAGTGTCATTTGCTGCGGGAAACAAGACGCCGTCGCGTCGTCTGCTACCAGAACCGAAGAAAGGTGGATCATCTGTTACGCACTGTATGCTGCGAGTGAAACGATAGAAAACAAAGTTGCATTGGGAACTTCTGCTATTTAACAAGGGACGCAATTGACGACCCGTGCTTCACTTGGAAGTGCCAATTCATTCTAAAGCGTCATATGCCTAGGCGCGAGGTATCATGTGACCACAGAGCAGCCGCTTGCAGCCAGAGTTTCGTTTTCTATCCCAGGGCAAGTGTTCTTTACGGGATTCTCTCCCATTCTTAGACGGTTGATAGTTTAAAAAAAGGCCGTCCTGAAAGCCCAGGAAATGGCAGTTCCAACAAGGGTACAGGCACCGTGCTAGGCCTAATAGCCACGGACCTATATATCAGATTTTTAAACTGGTGCTTCTCGCAGCCAAGCGCAGCGCGTCTCGCGTGCGTCGCCGACGAATCAATATTGTTTTTATTTGCTTTGATTGTCAAAAAACATCATAAAACTTTGTGGGAGCATTCATTATTGACCATACAAGCCAAAACTGTGAAGTTCCGAAAATTGGGGCCGTGTCTCCCTTTCAGAAAGGTTATTTGATTAACACAAATGTTTTTTTATTAAATTTATGAATATTGCGTACAAATTATAACGTCTCTTAAATTTTTACAAAAATTTGAAACACTCTCACTGTGTCTGGCAACCGTTCCAAAGCTACCCAAACCCATCCGAAACACCTGAAGGTTCAAGCGTTCTTCTGAAACTTCCCGAAACCCAAGTTTCTGAAAAAGTTTCTTCCCATCATCAGTGCATAATGTTGATCAGCAAAATGGGTAATGCTTTCTTATGCCTTGCTTATCTTGCAGCCTTCGACGCTCAGCTGCTAAGGCCGTGATAGACCTGCACATCCAGAATGGGCACCTACAGCAGCAGAACAGGGAACTGCAAGTCTGTTGGGCAGGTGCTCAGGCACGTGGTGTCTTTCAAGCACCAGGGAGAGCAGGCGAGGCCCTAGGGAACTGGCCAGGCCTGAACCACCCGAGCTGTTCCTGATGCCTCTCAGCAACATGGAACAGTTTTGTGCTGCAGAAGCGCAGCTGAAGAACTTCACCAACAGGACACTGCCGGTATTTATGTGTCCTCTTTTTCACAATATTGACGGGTATAAGGCTGCGATTCTTACTTTGTGGTTTAACTTGGGTTATCTGAAGATTTATGCAAATGGGGTTGAAATGTGGACTGAAGCCTTTTACTGTAATATTTCAAATGGACGCCCACCCAAACTGTGTTTTAAGCACAGTCGGTGGCAAATTAAAAATGAGTAAGATGCCCCACCTTCATTACGGGCCTTCTGTTATTTATAACAGCAGAGTGCACGCACAGCCAATGCACGATGGAAGGCTATTTATTGTAAGGGACATCCTTAAACTGAACCCTGCGATAGAATTGTGTCAAGGTGATGCAACGCCAGTTGCACGTTTTGCAAGTCAGCTTTAGTAGCCTGCGTATAGTTTCTGCAATTGTTAAACTGCGTTTCATAGAGGCTACTGAAGGGAGAAATGCTGGACGGTGGCCACCAAAAATTAAGTGTTTGTGCGTCGTTACATTTTTGAACAGTTTTTTCCACCCGAAGGTCGTGTAGACAAGAGGCCTTCATGTGCATCCTCATTGAACGGCATTTTAAGTCTTTTTCAACTGCCACTTGAAATTTTTTTAAGTAAAACATTTCACAACGGGGGAAGTGAAATCGCCCAACACATTTGCCTTTGGGTGCTTACAATATGTCGGCCTGCAAATAATCATAAATCATGCTGATTTCCTACGACACCTCTGCCCGTTTTATCCTTAGAAGTTAAATTCCGCACCTGCAACAACTCTCGCCGTGAGTATGTGTGCGGAGCACGCACAAACCCGCCTGCGTGCCTTTTTGTGTTTAACGCTTGCTTGGCAGAAGGATCGAGATACTGTAGTATATATTGGCTTCTTTTGGTTTTATTCCTGTTCTCACTTGAGGCTATAGTCAAGAGATCTATATATTTAAGGCGATAAATTCATTTGTGCTTTTGGCATCTGCTACAGAAGTAAAGGTACATGCTTGAAAATAACTTTTAGCCTGGTCCAAAATCGCTTTTGAGCGTGCCCACCATATGTGTATGCCCAAACAAATTTGTAAAGGGTTGCCGGATAAATTTTAATTAATTCCATCTTTACTTTACATAAGTAGTGCATTTCCAAAATGAGATGTTAACCTGTCCTAACCAAAGGTCACCCTATGAGAGCAAATAAATTTTCCAAGGTGAAAGAGTAACTGTCATTGCATCCGCCACTTCATTCAGGGGTGTGAGTGCATGCGTAGCTGTGTCTCCAGGCATAGCATACGGTAGTCACACAAGCGATTATTACATGTGGCGGGCTTGAGCTGAGTAAGTTGGTTCATTGGCCTACAGGGCCACCACTGAGTGAGCACTAAACAAAAATATGGAAAGAAAACTACTCACACTGTGCTGCTGTTGCCATTTTGTGCGACTATGAAGACGGTTTTGGTCAATTCCTGCTTTTTATGCCTTTTTCAATTCCAGTCTTCGTAAAGTCGTAAAATAGGCAATAAATTTGCAGGGTGACTAGCCGGCAGACTAAGCTTTAACAAATTCAAGATGCGCAGGGTCTTGAATGCACTGTTTTGAGAACCACATACATTATTAAAATTACTGAGTGGATGCTGATGAGCAAAGATGATCCATCAAAACGTTTGCACAATTTGAACGATGCAACGAATGTGACTGACTAATGAGATTTAGCGGAGTATGCGAGGGAAATATTTTAATCTTTCTGGTTTCGTCTAAGACAGGTAGAGTTGCCATATATTCAAACATTTTTTATTCTCTCTCCAGTAAATATTGTAACATTTTGATGCATGTATAGTGTGGCTTGCTGCATTTACCTGGGCATTCACATTCTCTTACTTGAGACATGTTCATACCATTGTATCTGCATGTCAATAACTTTATTGACATGTTGAGAACACATTTTGTCTTTCTAGGAGGAGCAGCTCGTGTCTCTAGGAGACAGCAAGAACCTGCAAAAGGTGGTGCGAGAGATGGTGGGACGCCTGTTCTCAAAGCAAGTCCAGGAGCAGTTCTCCCTCCTGGGCTACCGAGGAAAGTCAAGGTTCAAGGACGCCATGATGTGCAAGGTGGTCATCGGTAATGCATATATTCATTACTAGCTATTAAATTGATGGTATCTCTATTGGAGCTCAATAGACAAGCAAAATCTTTGAAATATGTTGACAATTAAAGGAAAGCTGAAACACTTCTTGAAAGAAAAAAACGAGTTAGAGGTGACTTCTGGCGTATTTTTGTCCTGTGAATCTGAATATCGCTTTCGTTTTCCCCGAAGGTGTAACTAGACGCGAGAAAACACGAAAAACCTCAGACCAGTCGTGACGTCGTACTAGGATCTTTGGGGCGCCAAGCACGTGTCGCTCGTGTGGGCAGCGCGTGCAATTGCAAGCTTGCCAGTTGTATTTTTCCACACTGACGCCAGTCGTGACGTCTATTTCTGACCTTTTTAAAAATAGCAAGAGTTCACGTGCATAGGTTTGACAGGAGCTGAAGATGAGCGAGAGCAGAAATTCCGAAAACTCCTAGCATGACGTCACGCCCCGGGAAGGAGGGGCTTCAGCTGTACTTTAGAAATTAATTTCTGCAGCCTCCGTGCACCAGATTGAAAAAATAAACTCGATATTTGTGATCCTGGAGGCCAAATGAAGACGATTTTGGTGTTCTTCCTCAAATACAGAACAGCTTCAGTTTCCTTTTAAGTCTTGCAGTATGCAAAATTTAAGTCGTCAGTTCCTGTCGTTTTTTTTTTTTAAATTCGACTTGCATTTTTTATTATGAATAACTCCTGTGTTAGCATTCTCGGAACCTTTATACTCAAAAGCAGTGTTTTGAAGTAACTGTGAAAAAGATTTTGTTGGTCTTGTCTTGTTATCCTGTTAGTTTCCAGGTTGAAAATCTAATGAAGACCATTTAGAGGCCTTGGTCTGTAGACCGTTAGAGTGTCAGTTGAGGAAGTTTTGCTCTCTTTTGAGCCACTCATCTCTGCGCCCCGCCCCCCTCGCTCCCGCCTCGCCCCCCATTTCAGATTAATAGGATGTTGCATGAAATAGCCATATGCCTCCATAGAATCTGCACCTTAGCGTGGTAGCCAAACCCAGAATCTCCATTTCTGTGGTGCTCTCTTCCTGTCACCTTTGAATTGCAGGCTAGGTGAGGGACCTATATTTACACAAAGGAAACGCTCACAAACTGCGGTGTGTGAACAGCACCTTGTGTGTAGCTAGTATGCAAGATATTGGCTTCCCCTATCCCTCAACTAATCTGTGTGATCTGACAATTCTCTTTACAGGTGCCATACAAAGTCGCGCTCAAGGGTGCAGCGTGGACGCGATGGAGAAGTGGCTGACAGGCAAGCAGGGTTGGGCAGTATCGCGATACAAATGTATCGCGATAGTATTTCAGAAATACATTTTGTATCTGTAGTTCTGTATCGCGATACAATTTTTTACCAGTGTCTGTATTTCTGTATCGATTTACATTTTGGAATGTTTCTTTGTATCGCGATACATTAGGGGTGAAATGTATTTCGTTACATTTCTTAAGAAATACTCCCCCCCCGCCCCGAAAAAGAAAACATAGGTCCGAGCGCATTTTTTATTACTTCTCAGGGCATCAGGGAAGGAGATGCAGGAGCATTGTTGCTATGCTGACCAAGGTTCCTTCCGATTTTCAAACTATTTTTCTATGCGTCCTCCTCTCTCTTCTGAGAATTGTTGCGAAGTCGGGGACTCGAACCAGGTGGCGTGCCAAGATTGGAGTCAGAGCATCTTCTTCCGCAGGTCCTTAGGTAGGAATTTCTTGAGTCATTGTTTGCTGGCATCTAATGTCCGCTTATAAATGTATATCTTGCCTTAGCGTACACAGTACACTCAGCCAGCAAAGGTGAATAACAGTCCGTTGCAGCACGAGCCTGGCGGTGGTTGACTTGAAATAGTAGGATGACTCACGCACTGAAGTTCAACACATATTCGAATGCTTCTGCGCCTCTAATATTGCACGGTTCACGGGTACGTCATCAGCCGACGTGGACGTGACCCGCTGCTGTGGTGATCCAAAACCCAGGAAGGAGGCCAGACGTGGCCTCGCGGTGCCGACCCAGTCTTCGTACACCTGCGACTCGTTTCGAGCGCGCTGTTTTTCGGAGAGCTCATGCCTGTGCCGGCAATATCAGGTCGCAATCTGCGAGGTCTTTGTTTGGGTGATGCTAGGCGAAACTTGATGGCTGCAATCCATGCGTTGGTGGCGGAGAGTCTGCAGGAAGGACCTTCACAACAGGGATGCCATTGTATCGTTTTTTCCAACCGTAACAGAAGATGAGACACGTGTTCCAGGATGCCTCAGGTGGTCCACTATTCTCGAAAATTCCAAATGACACTGCCTGCCCAATCTTCAACGAGGTAACCTACAACGAGAGTACCTATTGCGCTTTAATACAGCAGCGCGGTAAAGTTTCATGTTCAAGGCCACACCTACAAATAAAGAATACATGTTTCATTCCACCGTGACATCATGTGACGTCAGAGACGTCCTTATTGGACAGGGGCGTGGTGGTGTTTTGGTAGGATTTAGGGTGACATATAATTTATTTAGAGGTCGAACTCTTTTCGCATTTCTCGTCAGACAAACAGGATGTCAGGGAAGGGACCGCGGTCAGTCCTTGATGGAACCTTCTTTTGAACCCAGTGAAGACTCCTCGTCGTCCGAAACCACTACCTTCAAGGCAAAGTGCTAAGCCTACGGGAAAGTAATTTGGGGATAAAAAACTGCCACTTCAAACTTCAAGCTTCATCTCAGTTGGTGTCTTTAACAAAAGTGAAAAAATGTATTGCAGTATCAGTTTTTCTGTATTTGTATTTCTGCCCTCCCTAAAATGTATTCCTGTATTTGTATTTCCAAATACGTTTTGCCTCTATTTAAAATGTATTTCCGATACGTATCGCGATACATTTTTACAGATGTATTTTAGTATCAGTATTTTGGCTACTATTTTAATGTATTCCAGTATTTGTATTTCCAAATACATTTTTGAGTATTTCTGCCCAACCCTGCGGGCAAGGAGGCGGGTAGGGGTAATAGAGTTAAAAGACGGACACTCCACTGGTGGTTCCAACCGCCTTTGACGATGAAGGACACTCTGGCTGAGGAGCTAGCTGTTATGGATGCACGAGTCACAATAAAGAACGTCACGGTAAAAAGAAATTGTATTTTCCTTCCTGTACTACCCACAATATGCATCCGGGTGACAGATGAATGGGACATGTCTCAACAAGTATACAGTAATTGCCATGAGTGTACTGTATAGATGGAGAAAGTCAATTGTTCACACAGAATTGTTTCTTAAAATTCCACAAATACTAAACTGGCTTGTTTCGGTTCAAGTCCGAAAATCATGTTAAAACCGTCAGCACCTATAAAAGATGTGAAAACCAATGAAATAGTTCGGACTGCGAAATTTAGCATTTCCAGATTTAAGTAGCTAGCTCTTCAAACTTTTAATGCAGTACGATGTCCTACCTGGGCTTTAAAGCCTGACACAGCTAGCATTCTAGTTGTTCTATGCTGGGTACACTGAATGACAAATTCGCTGGCGCTGATCCGCAATTGCGCTGGCACTGAGCCGCAATTACGCACGCTGGCACTGATCTGTTATTACGCAGGGACTAATCTGCAATTGGACTGGCTCTGACCCGGAAACACGCTAGCACACTGATGGTTTCCTACCGTACCACCGGTTCCATGTTGGGGATCTGTGTCGGGAGCTCACTGGGAACATTCCGTATTCCCGGCATCCCGGTCTTCCAATAAGTTCCCGGTACCGGCCGGATTCCGGCATTGGGCCCGGCTGATGTCGCCCCTTTGGGCGTTTCCGGTACTGGCCGGTATCAGTATCCCGGCAGGCCAATAGCGCCCCATCCCCAACCGGCGTGTTTTGCTACTTGGGTAAGAGGAGGCTTGTAAATTTAACTCTCATGGAGGCCATACAAACCCAAAAATTCATAAATATAATATCTCATATAGAATTGCCCTTTTACCATCTGCACTTGTGGATGAGGGGTTGAACACCTTGCCTTCTACTCAACAGCAATAAAAATAGGGTACAATTTTTTTGGTGGTAACTTTTGGCTGTCTTATCTTGAAATTTCAGTTTTCTGGTGGAATACTATACTTCACGCACTATCGCCTCTCCAAGCAATTATTCTTTGATTGATGGTGGATAGTGCTTTTGCGTAGTTTATATACCTCGCATTCAACCTTGATGATATTTGACACATGAACTACAGAGTTGTTTTAGTCTTCCCTTCAGCCTATCTTTATGAACAGAAACTTCCCTCAGCCAGATGTACGCAAAGGTAGTTTATTTCCTCTATACAAGATTCCAATGTTTCCGAGAATCATATGCCACATGTTTTAGGTCACAGCGCAGCATACACACGTTTGGCACGTTTGTCGCTTGGAAGACGATCAAGTTACTCGCCACAATTTCGAGCACTGAAGGCTGAGCCGATCAGAAGCACTTTTTCAAGATGGTCTATAGACGTAATCTTAAATTATATAAGCGCCTGGGAGCATATGCATGCTACAAGTGTATTTACCCGTGCTTGCAAATGAAACAGTAACCTTTTCAAATCAAATTTAAAGCAAATGGCACGTTTATACAGGTAAGACGGGCGTGAAGCAGATACTTGCGCCCGTATTGCGTAGAATCTTTGTGGTGCTTGAGTAATTTACACACTTTTGCCCGTAGCATCATAATTGTAACAGATTACAATTATAAGTTACTAAATTATAAATTACAATTACAATTCCAGATTACTTTCGCTGAAAGTGACGGATTACTTTACTCGTTACGTTACAAATGACTTTCACGTTACTTTTCCCGTACGTGTATAAAAAAAAAAAAAATTTCGATGTTTAAAAAATGTTTTGCAACACTACATTCTATATCTCCTTACGCCTGAATTATCGTAGTCCTTGTAGAAATAAAATATTGCATATAGGAGAAAGAATGTAGGTGCACTCCGTTAACCTGTAAGCTGACAAAGCAGAGAAAGCTGGAACCTCGCCCGCCATCCTGTTTACTTACGGCGATAGGGAATGATTCCTGGAATTCTTCAGATAAGACTAGCTGTGCGCACGCTTTGTAACAGCCTTTACCTGAGGTAGGAGATTCTTATGTAAAGAACCGATCTATGAAAGCTCCCTCTTAAAACGCGCCTTTAAACATGGACGTTGCGCGCCACGCTTGATAGGCCCGTTACGGTATCGTACCTGCAGCTTTGACGCACTCTCAGCTGATGCATGAAATGTATATAGCGGCATGCAGTGCTGAAAAGTGCATGGTGGCGAGCGCTCGTTTTTAAGCTTTCGTAGAGCCGGTGGTCGCACACTCATATTGCTTCAGTATCTTATTATGTTCATATTGTTAAAAAAGTAAGGAGTAATTAGAGTGATCCATTACAAACAATTTTGTACCAGAATTGCATTGAAAATTACTGCCTTAGAAAGGGAACGTGGGTATTACAAAGTTGCTCGAAGAATTAACCGGGTACAAGTAATCTGTTACCTCGAACGGATTACTTATCGTAGTCTGGCAAATTTGTTAAAAATTGCAGTGGCTTAGCTCGGCTATGCCAGGATATACGTAGCGCAAGCTTAGGTTGACCTGGTTATTCTTAGCTTTCCTGGTTGTATGGGATTAAGCTTGATCATAATGCTTACTGCTGCTTCAATGACACACCTGGAATACGCATTATGTGACTACTTCGTGATCCGATGAGTTAAGCTGTGCACCGTGTTGTTATGCTATGCCAGCAACCAAGCTGCCGCCCAGAACAACCGGACAGCCCGAGCCATGATCTCGAGCGGGTGCATGCGCGCGGCGCGTGCATCAGGGACTGACACGTGTGACGTCACTGCCCCTAGCGCATGCGCAGCATGGCTCTCCAGTAGCCACGCGAAACTGATCAACCTCGGCCAGTGTAGCTTACGCTTCAAAATATGTATTGCGAAACTCTTCGAACTTTCATTGCCAGCATAATTGCTTGCAAAGTGATATAAGTATAACGGGTTTAATCAAACGATTTCAGGGAACTAGTGAGCCGTGTCTTAAGCGTACCAAAATAAAAAAACGGTATTTTCAAAATAAAAAATTACAATCGCATTTTTTTTCATAGTTCAATACATAGATTAAGGTCATATTTTGAGCAGAAACATATTAAAAAGGTCATGAAACGATTTTTCAACTTTTTCCTGATATAGCTTTCTTCCTTAACCCACAAATAGCGCATTGTACCAAACAGTTCAAAAAGACGGAAAGGAGAGTCCCCTCTTGCTCTTACCCTTGTTTGTGTACCTGGACACTGCTATTCTCCTCCAGGAAGATTAGCCCGTCGCTCAAAGCTCGGACAAGGGTTGCTTTCCCCACTCTGTTCACCCTGAAGCTGACAATGCTGCGGAGGCTAGGTGCTGCTTGGGCCAGCCACACTTTTACCGCGTGATCACGCTCCCTCGCGCATACCCACGCGCAGAGAATGAGATCACGTGATGAGAAGGGGGGGCTGATTGGTCCGGCAAGCGCGTAGCTTTCACCGCACTGTCAGCTCAGGGGTGAAGGAATAATGAAGGTCCAGTGTCGTGTGACGTGTGTTTGGGCCGGGTGACGCACTTTGGGTACCGCCGATGTATCACAGTGAAAAGGCATAGAGCTGTCGAAGGGAACATGGTAAGAAATAGTCCGCTGTGTTTTCAAATTTTTGTACTGAAAGTCAGGCCTTTGACTTTCTACCTTTTTTTTGGCCCACGAAACGATATGCTGTTAGTAAAATCCCTATCTAAATGTATTTATCCCAGCCAAAATTCGTTTCATGGGTCCTTTGTTTTCAGACAACACGAACGCCCCTGTTTGCTCGCTGTTAGACGCGAGTAAGGTGAGCGCAAGCGTACCTGATTGTAGGCCATGCACCAGCTTCCTGCCGGTGACGTATGTTTGAATAGCAGAGAAAAATGGAGAACAACTAAGGAAAACGAAATTTGAGATGCGGTAGCGAACAAAATATTACTTTTATTAAAATACCTAGAGTTAAATAGATGGTCACGATATGACATTTTGAAATCAAGAATACTCCAGTATTCAGAAATTGCCTTCAGATGAAGTACAGATCAGAAAATCGAAGGTATTTCCCTTTAATTAAGCTTACACCGTGACACAGTTTGGGCAATGTTTACACCCTGATACTCGGCTTTCTTCAAAGGCGTCGTAATTTATTTGTAGAAACTCAGATTATTGTATATATTCTTTCGCACCGCCAAGCGAACGGCCTCGACAGCTTTTGTATTATCCACTTGGTGTCGCTGATTTTGGAAGGTTGACAAATGCAGTTCCTCTTAGGTACTATCGGCATTGAATGAAATGCGAACGGCGGAGCGCGGAGCCGTGGACGCATGCTATGGCATCCAGGGGGCCTTTGGAAACAGATAAATCTTCAAGGTGGAGCGTAGGGCTCTGTTATGGAGTGCGTCCGACTCCGATCTGTTTGACCCTCGCTCACCAGCAGCAGGACCAAAGCTTCGACGCTGCACCTGCCCCAGTTGGGAGCGGGTCTTCCTTGTTGAATTCGCCACTTACATCATACATTGAGGAGAGAGTTTGAAATCAGGCTGTCTGAAAATATAATATTATCATTCCTAATTCGCAGTTACCCATCTAAAAATATTTAGGTTATTTAATAGAAATTATTTTCAGTAATTAGCAAAAATAAAAATGGGCCATGGCATTCCCAGTTGGGATATCTGCTCTTTCTAGTATAAAATTACTAATAGGCTTCGTTGAACCTCAGGTTTGTTGAACGTACGGGTGATCCTGTAAACTACTGAGGTTCTCTGAATCTTAGTGAATGGGTGGTACCGGCTTTTCTGGATGCAATTGTCTCCGATTTTCCTGCAGCGTGGGCGAAATGGATTAAACGCACTTTAAGCTAACCACGTAAATCAGTTTCTTAACTTGTCGAGCAAGGGATTACTACAGAGGAGCTCGAAGCTGGTGCATTTAATAATTAATAGTATAAATACACAAAACCTCCTCAGCAAAAAAAAAAACGTTTTTTTTTCTATGAAAAAAAAATAGCACTAAGCATTTTATTTTATAATCCTCAGAAAAATTGTCGTGGGCTTAAGGGGGGGGGGGAGGGGGCGTTTGCGGCGATTAAAATATTTGTAAAATGCAAGTAAAACAAAATTGGGTTTCCTATTCTTACGCTCCAAAAGAGCGCCCCGGTAACACAACATTTTTTGGCTGCATGCAAAGTATAGGGGAAATATGCGTTTTGGTATTTCTTGATTTACTCATATGACTAAATCTTTCGAAAAATTTATCGAAAGCTTCCCCTAACTTCGAGCACCTCTGTAGTAAATGTCAGCGCGCTAAGTTAAGAAACCGATTTACGGAGTCGGTTTAAATTGCGTTCAATCCATTTCGTCCACGCTGTAGGTTTCAAGAACTAAATTACTGCTACTAAAAATCCTAGGCACAAGACACAGTTAAATGCTGCAAATCAGTATTAATAAAAGGTTGTGAGTTCTTCACTTGTCAAAGATGCTCTCACCATTACACAAACTAAATATATCGAACTAAGTTTTATTTTCATTAAAATTATCACATGATATTTTGCTGTTGCAGTCGTGAAACTAATATAAAAGTGTAACTCATTGAGAGCGGTAAGGATTTTTCAATGCCGTTCCGTTGCTGTGTTTAAAAAACATCTTAATAAGGATTAAATCTTGCTAGCATGGACGAGAAAGATGTCCGAGAAACAGTGCGGTACTCTGTCGGCTTTTTCGCTTCATATAGTGCTGATTTCTCCCGTAAGATATCCAATAAACTCTTAGCGCAGCTCCTTGGGCACCAATGGAGCCATGGGATTCTATCTTGCCTGGCCGTTTCAAAAGCAAAATAAACAAAAAAAAAAGATCTTTGTCAGGCGGATACAGTTCTGGGGCACATCACTTGGAGCCTGTTTAGACGACCCCACGAAGAATAATTGAAGCCTCCATACTAAAATTGTGACGTCATCAGAGTGAGATCAGGCAAATGTACCGATTGGACACAAGTACTGCCTCAGTTTTCGACTTGGCCTCATCCAATAAACGTGTCGAAGGACGCTCCGCATCGGGCTCGGTATCCGTAGGACTCTTCCGGTATCGAAGCGATCCTTGTGGTCAGATACCCCGGGAATCATGTTGGGTACTTGTTGGCCCCTAAGTTTCAATCATGATTAGCCAAGCTCCCCTTAGGACACCCCGTCATGACGAAAAATAGTATTAGCACTTTCTGCTTTGCGACTTTCTATTCCTTAAATATTTTGATACTGTAAGTGTTCCTGCCAATGCAGATGGAATGCTGGGACACTTTCTGTTTTCGGACACAAGACGTGCCAATGTTTTTTCGCACTTACATTTTGGATGACGACGGCACATGGAAAAAGTATACTGGGCCAGTAATCATGCTCCATCATCTTCCTAATGTGATAGGCTTCTTAAATTATCTGCGAGCTGGGAGGGTCATGCGCACTTTGGAGTGGTAGCCAGGCAGTCCGAAAGGTAGCTTACGCGGCTGACCTTACACCTTACTTACGGCCGGTGGATGATACCTATTTCAAGGAGTGTTCTATCGAAGAGGAAAGGGTGCAATGCAAAAAAGCACTCTGTTTGTTTCCATGAAGTTCTGAAATGCACTTTATCGTCAACGACCGAAAACATGGCACCCTCTCTTGACCAACCAGCTCCCATAACGCAACGCGTGCAATGTTGCTTGCAGATTTTTTTTTGTAGCCTATTGACGAGTTGGTGCAATCCGACAGTGGTGACGCTTTATAAAGAAAGAGGAGGGCATTCGAAAGTTTTCGTTATTTTATACTTCATTTCAGCGTAAGTCTATACGTCACCAACGCTACGAGGTAATGGGACCAATCAATTGGCATCAAAACTGCAAGTAATTAGGTCTTTTCTGTTTATGATTTGGTTCAGCGGTAAAAAAAACGTACAAAAGCACGAAGAAGACTATGATAGTGCGGTCTTGATGCTCTCCGAACTACCCGCGGACAACCGGCCATTGACAGCGAAGCAGGCTGGTGGGCAGCAGGCCAAGAACTTCTTGATCTCCTACCGAACGATGTCTCGGATGATATCGCGGATGTCCGGGATGCTGCGGCTGGACGGCGAGAGGGCAGCGAAGGGAAGTCTCTGGTAGTGTGAGGCCCGTGCGCGAAGGGCACGTTCGACGTTGGTGGCCTCTGTGATGAAACCTTCGACGGTGGTAGGCGAACTCCGCACGAGGCCCACGAAGATGTGTTCTTCACGCCCCGCCTTAGGACACGCAACTTTTTCTCTTCGTGAGCGTTTGGGTCGGTGCGGTTCATGAGGCGGAGAGCGTCGTCAACGAAGCTTGTAACGCTCTCGTTTGGCCCTTGGTGTCTTTCTTGGAGAAGTTCTTCGGCACGCTGTCGCCACTGCTGGTTGGCAAAGGTGCGTCGCAGCTCGGCCTGCGAATTCTTCCCATAACGAAATCGACGCTCCGTGGTTCTCGAACCAGGTGCGTGCCGTGCCTTTCTGAGCGAAGTAGACATTCTGAAGGCACTGCTCCGGTATCCATCGGTTATGGCGGGCCACTCGTTTTAGTGTTGTAGCCAATCCTCACAGCGTCCTCGTGGATCTCCCCGTTTAAAGGCGTCGTAGTCCGTGGTGCGAATGGGCAGGTAAATGATGGTAAAAGCGGCCGGGGCCTGCGGCTGCTGGTCGTCCATTGTCGACCTCGTTGGCTGCTTGGTCCTGGGTGGCAGAAGTCCGTGTTCCGGGTGTAGACCTTGGATGCGGCGACTCGATCGGGTCTTGATCTGGTCTTCGTAGGGTCCCGCGGGAGCTTGGGTTCGGACTTGTACTGCGGGAACTGGGAGGGCTGCGCTGCGCGGACATGCGGTAACCCACACCTCCACCAAAATGTCTCGAATGACAAGTGATGAGGCGGCGAATGACTGAGTAAACTGAACGTTTAATGGGGCGAACTTGTGCCCAAAAATAAAAGAAAAAAAGAAAGATAACAGCAGAGCGTTGCGGGCGTCGAAGGCGGCGAAGCAGCAGGTTCGAACGCTGAGGCGAAACTGAAACTTGGCTTACCACGCGAAGCCCTTTATGTACACGAGTGGGCTTCTGGAATAATCGGCGTAGAAGGTTCTGCACGTAGAACATTCGGATCTAGAACAAACAACAATGTTCTCGAATTCACCAGAACATTACGTGAGAGTCAGCAAAAATGCGTCCCCGCGGCCAGGCATCGAACCCTGGCTTTCTGCGCGAAAGGCACGCGCGATAACCGTTAGGCCACGAGCGTGCTGCCTGCTTAGTCAGCTGCGCTCGCGGCATTATATTGTTTTACACTTTTGAGTAGAACTTCGGCGTTACAGTTCTATGTTACGCCTTCGCGTTGATCACTCGATATGCATGTTGTCATAAAATGTTGTTATGAATACCTAGCCCGTTACAGATTTTTGTTTGAGTGAGTTTGGTATCGCTGAAGATACATAATATTGTTGCGAGTTTAATGTAAAGCAAATATTAGGGCAACTTAAGATTGAGATATATTGCAAAGTATAAAGCTATGGCGTAAGGGTAACTAGTGGTGGACGCAAGTAGTTAGTGATAATATAGGTAGCGACTTACAGGAACACCACGTTTATTGTGAAGGGTCTGTAATTTGAATGTTGAGCTCAATATCTCATGGCATATGTGAACTTTTGAACACTACACGCAGTCGTGACTGATTTACGAGAGGCTAGATTGGTCTGCTTCTTGCGATTTTACGAAGGCGTCGTTATGAATACATCCAAAGTAAATATAGGTTTCTTAAACAAAATCACAAAACATCAGGCGATTGCCCACAATTTTGTTTCAATATAATGATCATTGACGTTAATTGTGGATGAGGTGTAAGTAACATTGGCTTGTGATATAGCGACCATTGAATTGTAGAGTGGTCGAAGATAATTGCGATGATTTAAATACAACCTACATACAAATTAGAGCTTCAGGGCAGGGAACGCCATGTAAGTAGCTGAGAACCTTGCATGTGTGAAGCTCCAAACTTGAACTCTTGAGTACGTTTAGCATGTAGGATACAAGACCACTTTGGTCCTCTATGTCCTGACTTGCTGGTATCATGTCTTCAATAACCTCTAATATTAAAATTATAATTAAGTTGAATACGTTTGTTAGCGAAATGAAGAACAAATGTCAAATTGATTAATTCTCTTTGAATAACAAATTTCAATTTTCTTAAGATACACTTGTCTTCTAGGATCCCTTTAATTATAAGTAAGCACGCGTTAGATATATATTCGACGCTAAGCAAAGACTATTCTATTCGACCTTTTGCCCTTAAAAAAGGCACCTGTCATGAACTGATGGCTAATTGTTGTCTAAAATTGTAGTCGCGATCACGACATATCCACGCTTTATATCAAGATGCCTTCATACTGCCCATAGTTTGCACTGAAGATTACTTTGTGTTGTATGAACACTGTGTACCCTGATGAAAAAACAGTTCAAAAATAAACCGGAATGCATCCGAGATTTTAGTCCGTCATATGGGCGCCATAAGCAAACCGGATTTCTAGAAACCGTAAAATGAACCGGAAATAACCAGTCCGGAAACCCAACCGTAATTCGTCGAAGCGGAAGCTGAACCGTATCTGGCCAATCCGTAGATCTTCACCGGAGTGGGTCTAACCGTATATTAAACCGTATCAGGCAACACCGGAAAATAATAGAAATAGTTTAATAGAGTGACATACCTACTCTGTTTCACCTTCCGATGTACTGCAGCTGATGCTACAAGCCATCCCAGGAAATCCAGTGCTGAAGGCATGTCACCTGACTTTCCGGTAGGGCACAGCTGCGCGAGGTGTGGCCAATTATGTGACACGCTCGCCGTGCTTGTTTGGTAGGAATAGCTCGTAGCATCTGCTGCACTGCATAAGGTGAAACAGAGATACCCACAAGAAAAACCCTTCAACCCGTCAGACCCTTTGGCCCAAACCCCTTAGCCCATCAACCCATAGGCGCCCATATGACTGTGAACCATAGACAAAAATGCACTCCTTACAAAAATGTCATATCTGGACTTATATTAAAAAATACAGATATGGATATATAAGGAATTGGGCAGATATGGCCAGATATGCATAATCAGGCCGTATCTGGATGGATATAGTCATATCTGCCCAATTCCTTATATACCCATATCTGCCCAATTCCTTATATACCATATATAGACTGCTTTATATGATCCCGTGTTTGGGCCTGGCAAATAGGGTACCCACCCCATATAAAGCAATTTTCATGTGATGCTCCTTCTAGCATCACATGAAAATTATTGCCATGGGGCAGGTACCATACTTTCCAGGTCCAGACATGGGATCATATAATGCATTTCTATGAATATCCACAAAATATACATTTTACTGCTATCCCACACTGCCAAACGTGTGTTTACGTAGATATATCTACAGAATAGGCCACTGACCAATCTTTATTGGCCTGGTTCGGAATTTGTCATTCCGACAAATATGTATGCTACAAAGATAGAATGCAGGCGATCGCTAGTTAGGAAACATTGTAACATATCATTCGACGTCGGAAAGTCACAGCCCTTTGGCGGGATTGGTTGTCGAGGGAGCAGACCGAGAATATGGTTTGCAAAAAAGTTTTATACATAAAAGTGCCAAAACTCCAAACAAGCACTTCCCCCGTTCAAGAAAAATGATAAGAAACAAAACTGTAATATCACACGGACAACCATTAAAATAAACTAAAAATGTAATAGCACACAGACACCTATTAAAATAAAACAAACGAAAGGCGACAATTAAGCTGTAAACTATACGAAAGTTCCAAAGTCGTTGATTCTTACTCACAGAGTCACAGTCCTGATTCAACTCTCCGGTCGAGCACAGCAGTTTTCACATGGGCTTGCTTGCTAGCCTCGTCGTTGAAGTCCTTCCTTGCACCGTGCGATGTTCAAAGTCCCCCAGTCGCTCCTCGCTGGCCTTGTTTTTCCGTTCGGTCCCCAAATCATCCCTTGTGACCAACACGTCGCACACACACACGCACACAAACACCATTGTTCGCCGGAAGCAATACAAGATGAAAAGGTCATTACTGCTCCTTGAACACGACGAGGTCACCACTGTTTCCCGGACTAGAAAATGACGAGGGCATCATATCTTTAACTAAAACCTCATAAAAGGAAAAGAATAAAATAATGAACACATAAGTAACAAAAACAAAAACACGAAGGACTAAATCATGAGAAAAAAATGAAATAATGAACACACAAGTAAAAATAATAAAAACACGAAGGACTTACACAGACAGCCACATTTGTTCAATTAACAATGATGTTTAATTCTGATAAAAAATATTCCTGCTGCGCTAAAGATCACCAATATGGTGTGTAAACTAGGCGACCTTGAGCAAAGCAGGAATATTTGTGATCATAATCAAATGTCATTGCGAACTCAAAAAGTGTGGCTGCCTGCGTAAGTCCTTCGTATTACTATTCTTCTGAATTCTGTGTTCATTATTGTGGCTGCTCACGACCAGGCGGAACTTGGTGGTGCTTTTTCCATTCTGACCTTACTTCGGACAGCTTCGTACCCATAGAAAGAAGCACTAGCTTCTCTACATAATCCCACCACTTCTCCTTGGAGATACCCTCCGTGTATGCTGTAATTGGAAGAAAAAAACACAATAATCAGCACACATACACATTATTAGCTACATTGTTTTGTAATAATTTTTCTAAATAGGCCCCTGGCTCAGGACCAAAACAACAACAAGACTTTTTTGTGCGATGTATAGTTTTGGCACAAACGATTTGGCCCGCATTTCGCTGAACATACCCTGTATAACCTTAAAGTGCACCATTACAATTTCGGCGTACTTTACACCACCATTGTGCTTCCTATGTGCATGACATTTAAAAGCCAAATCCGCGAACACTTCACAATAATTGATGCTTATTAAGCCGTGTGCTTTATGTGGGGCCTTTAAGTTCAAAGCATCCAAAGTGCGCGTCCGTCTGCATTTGCACAGTATACAGAAGAGGGAGAATGCGGCCGGACTGCTGCTTTCACTCCTTGCAGCATATAGCTCAAGGATTCTCTAAATTTTGCTTATAGAGGGCATTTCACCGCGCAGAACGTACAAAGACAAGCTTGAAGGTCGCACAGGCAGTCTAGAAAACCGATTACATCGCGTTTTTTTTCTTCGCGCCATAAAACGTTGTGTAATCATAATCATAACATCAATGGGACTACACAAGATTGCATTAAAGTTCCCAATTGGGTCTGTTTTATACACGCACAGCCACTGTCTGTACACAAGTCAACTAGCTCTACACATACCGCTCAGCACACCACTGCTAGGCTGAATCAGATAAGTGTCACACTTGCCGAGCTTGAAGTACAGTCGTGATCTATACGAAGGTGAACAAGCAATCGTCGACTGCCCAGTACTGGGAGCATCATGCAGCAGCTGACTTGCTCTCCTTTTCATATGCCTTGCGAACCAAGTGTGGTAAGTCGTCTGATAAGGAGAGAACGTCACCACGGACAGCACTGAGCAGTTGATACTCACCTGTCTACCTTCATATGGATCAAGTCTCTACCTGGCCGAAGTAGCCAGTGTGTGTGCAGCACAAACGGCTGTATTGAAATCTCAAGAGGATGAAAGTTCAGAACAGGCTTGGTAAGGTTTCACATTGCAAGTATGCCCATGCAAATTTCACTTTCTAAAACATAAAAATGCATTTCAAATTGTCACCCAGGACAAGCTGCTCTTACACAGCTGTATATATAAGGCAGCTTACCATCAACAACCTTTGCAGACTGCCATGGACCTGAACCTCGGCCTAGTCGATGCTAGCTTCTGTTCGGCGAGGGCTGCACTGAGTAGAAAGGTGAAAAATGTGCTGTAGATTATGTGAAACAAACAAACAAAAGCAATCCTAGCATGCACAATTCGCTAGAGGCACTGACAAATAAAAATCAGAGGTTGGGTCAATTATGTTAACGCAATATACTTCAAACGCGTACCATGAGTGCTGGCAAGATATTTGCTGCCTTCAATCTAGATAAGCTTGTAAATTTACATGCCAAATAACAAATAACTTAAAAGCTGAAATATATTTCGATGGAACTACAAAAACCAAAGACTAGCTCTGCAAATATGGTGCTATCTAGTACACCATAGATGAGTAGAATCGGATTACAGCGTCCCCCTTACAAAGACTGGAGCAAAACAAGTATAGAGTCTGCCGTGCCACTACAACAGAAACAATGGTATTCGTGATCTCGTGGAGATCAGAGTTCAGAACAAGTGTGACAGGCTTTGGCACAACAAATATGCCAATGTCATTATTCATTTTTGCATATTTTACGGTGACAGTGCAGGGAAACAATCACACACCAGATACTCCGAAAGACAAGCACACGCGCTGAACTTATAACTCTTGTTTATTCGACTACTTCATTCTTCTCTTCAACGTCTAGATTGACTTTCCAGAACGTGATAAGCAGAAGAAATAGCACGAATATACAAGGAAAAAAGCGAAAGACAAGACAAAAGAAAAGGAAAGGACAAAAGAAAAAGTAAAAAACGAAAAATTAAAACCCTTACAATTCATTCCTCTCCCTCACCGCTATCGTTTAGATAGAAATTGGAGCTCTTTGGTCGACGGCGCTATAGGACTACTTCCACACTTGTCCTTCAGAATGCCCTATTCTTTGCACTTTCATTATTTCTCTTGTCAGTGGGTCTCAAATCCTATATATTAGGGAACAATTTCCAAAATGTGCTACAGCAACTCCAGTTTGACACATATCTGATCCCAATGATACTTATCTGATCCAATGACACTTATCCGACTCCAATGACACTTATCTGATCCAAAGCTCCAATTTCAGTCGGCCACCGATTCCCCAACGCAAGGCAATGCAACACAATTCTGTTGTAAACTCGAGCATTCCGCTTACGAATAAAATGCGCGATTCCCCTACAGGCTTTCATTCCGCGTGAGTGACATCAGAATTGCTAAAGGCCAGCCCATATATACAGTCTGTGTTAAAAACAATCCTAGCAGAAATAAGTTGCTATTATATTGCTCAATATGCAGAGCACCTTACCATGAACAGCCTTGGCAGTCTTCTATGAAGCCAGGACTTCAGCAGAGAAGACTGCCATTTTGTGTTGTCTCAGGTCACTCAGATCAGGATGGCGAAAGTGAATGCCAACACCTAAGTGGGCAAGGCTGCAGTAAGTACAAAGATGAAAACACAGATTAGAATATATAATAAAAAATATCATGGACCAACTTGAAAAAAAGTGCACAAAAAGACAAGGTCAAAAGGACAGGAACACGTAAGGCGCAGGCTGGTGCACATTTACAACTCGATCTATTGAACTCAAAAGGAAATAAATAACAAGACGAGAGATATCTGAAATGCTGTGCTCGGGGAATGTGAGCTTCAATAGCCGGGGCGTGAGGCGAAGATGTAAGGTAGATTGTTTTTCAGACTCTAGAATTAACAACTTTCCCATGTAGTAAGGTGGTGAGTTCATTCTGATTGAATATCTTGAAATATAGCACACAAAAAACAAGGAATAAAGGAGAGAAATACATACACTTTATACGAGTGCACACTTACAACACACTTTCATCAGAAAAGAAAAAAAAATAAAGAATGCGGAAGGAGCTTTAGCAAATTTTCGGACAGGTCAAAGTGGAACGTGCTAATTCACCCATATGCATAAGACTGTAAAAACAATTTCCTCGGCAGCTCAGGTAACAGACGGATGTGCGGACACAATGGTCGCCCATACTACGAATATTAAAGGCCTAAAATAATTGTTTTGTATGCTTTTTTATAGTATCTACTAATAATTCACGTTTTTCCTAAGGATGACATACACGAGCAGTGTAAACCTTGCATAGGTAGGTGAAAATCCATCATAGATTTTAGAGAGAGATTGAGCTGTCTTTATGCATTAGCCATCCATCTGTTACTTAACTAACATGGAAATTGTTTTTTTTTTTAAATCTGCTCTTTCTAACAAGTAAATCAGCGCGTTCCAATTGGGCCTGTGCTCGAGCTGCTTCCGCATACTTTATTTCTCCCTTCTTTGATTTATACGAGTTCTGTCTGCGCTTGCATGAGGTCTACGTGTTACTCTTCCTGTCTCGTTGGCTTTTTTTAACTATTTTTCAAGGTGCTCAATTAGTACCAGCTCACCGCCTTACCACAATCATGCAACAACTAAAAACAATTACCACTTACACCATTCGCTAAAGGCAGTACGAAACGAAAAAACAGGGATGGGGCGAGGTATGCCTATCACTACATACTTACACTGAACAAAATATGAGATACCGAAAACTGGCGACACACTATCTTAATTCAGAACATGCTTGTAAATTTCCCCAGAAGCTTGTAATTAATACTTGATAGAATCTAAAAAACACCAGAAGGAAGATAATAAATGCTTCGCCATTTAAAGCAGCCTGAGTGTTTCTGGAGGTGTGAAATTCGTTTTACGTGCGTTGGATCAAACGAAACACGTGTACAGAAAATGATTTTTAGAGCTCGACATTTCGCGAGTAATAAGTGCGAGCGTCAAAAATTATTTCACGGGCAGAAATATTTGCGATAAGAAGTGGTATGCTATGCATTAATCACCATGGGGTGAATTCATTGCGGCACCAGTTTTTAGCAATTCTTTTCTGATGACTAATCGCGAAAATGAAGTCGTTCGCAGACGACTGGGCGGCGGAAGCTACGGCCTTGCTCGATCAATCAATCGCTGCTTTTTGTCGGGTTCAGCTCTCCGCACGCAAGTACGGAGAAGTCGGCGATGGAGAGGATCCGCGGTCTTCCCGACATTCTAGATACTAGTAAACAATGCGGCGGAGGGAGGCAATCAACCCCCCCACCCCCCACCGTCTCCTAAAGACTTCCGGCGCTATTGATGGACCTTGAGCGAGTACACAGCTTATGCATCGGGGAAAAAATAAGAAAAACAGCCTCGCATTACACCATTCACGCAGAATTAGTAATACTGGTAAAAGCAAGCGATCTACAGACAGTAACACGCCTTCTGAACGCAGGAAATATTCTAGCCCTAACGAACAAACAAACGAACTTACTTCGGATCCCGTGCCATGATCTTGGCTGTTGAGCAGATTTGACATAGTTCCACGTCTCACAGTCGCTTCCGTCTTTTTCGGGCACATTAGAAACTAAGGATAAATCCACGCATCACGACTAATCGGCAAATTGGACCGTTAGCCGGTCGTGAACACAGGAACACAGGCACTCAAACGCACACGGCCGGCGAAACGTGCGAAACATAGGCTGTTGATTAGATGAGCTTATATTCGTATCTTCAACACGTTTGAGATAAAACTATAAAAAACCGCGTTATAAAACTCAAAAAAACACAGCAATAATAAAGTATTGCGCACCCCAATATTGCCACAATATTATTATTAAGTCCTGAACAAGTTTCAAAATATTAAATACGAAACTAAGCGTACAATGGTTCAGAACGAATTCAGCAAACATGCAACATTCTACAAAGGGAGCGAGGGTCATCCGCGCGACTCTAGGGAGAAAAAAGAAGACGCCGTTCCGAACGGCAGGAGTTTTCATGTTCTCCACAGAAAGTTCAAAATCGGCCTCTGGCCGAGTTATTCACTCCACGTCTGAGTCTGCTTCTGCCAACAGTATAGACACCTACCGCATTCTGATGCCCCGTTTTCCTACAGGTAACGTCGTACTTAATTCTCTCTTCCTTCATGCAGACATAACTGCCCGACCATATCGTGCCCCGGACTTTAGGGATGCAATAATCCCCGTCGTCAACCCATGTGACATGATTAGTCTCGGGCAATACCAGATGTCCCATGTCTGGATGATGACGTGCGCGAATGCCCTAACAAAGGCCAAATTGGCCGCATGAAAAGAGCTCACCGTCAAAGGCCGGAAATGCCTTGTGATCGAGCCTGAAACCAAGGATGTCAAGCTAAAGCTGCTGTTGGTTACCGAGTCACATCGAAGACCGCCGATTAGTTGAAGCACTAGAGCCGTTAGGAAAAGTGACCTCAATCGAACGTGAGAAGTGGAGGGTTCCAGGAATGGAGAATTTGCAGACGATAAACAGAGAAGTGACACTGGCACTGGCGGAAGGTGTGTCATCTTCCCAAAATTCAATACCTGTTGATGGTCTTTGGATGCCAGCGCCTCGTGCTTGTACCCGGTCGACCCCCGCTTTGTCTAAGGTGCAACAGGGTCGGGCACATCCGCCGGTACTCTCGGATGCCGCGATGCTCTCAGTGCCGACTCTCCGGGTATACCACAGAAGACTCCATGCTTACTTATGCAGACAGACTGCGTCAAGGAACGTTGCAAGGCGAAGAACCTTCGACAGAAAACCTCATGGACGTCAGTGAGGTCGTCGAACCTTCTGGGGACATTTCTTCTCCCGTTCATTACGAAGAAAAACTCACCACTGCAGAGCCACCATGTGAGGCTTAGGCACGACTCCAAGAGCCTGCTACACAAGTAGCGAACACAACAGTCCCTGTGGTGATGATGTGCTCGGGATCTTCCACGACGAGAGAAGCATCAGTGGACTTTCCACCTCTTACTCTCAACACGATGCAAGATAATAACTTTAAAAATACAACGTCTTCCCAAGGAGACGGTCAGGGAACCACGACTGAGACTAGCCTGATCCACGAAGACCCACGCAAGGACGAAATTCCAGGGGACCGCTCAGCCCCACAGTCAAAGCTCTTAAACCACAAACAGGCAGCCAAACGACACGAACCGTATGACAAACATAAAACAGGCTCTGCATCTTTCGGGGAAATTCCCCAGCCCACAATCCCCAAACCTAAATTGTCATGCGTAGCGCCATTCCGCTTCCTGTGGCCACATCAAATGTCCGAGGTTTAAAATTTAAAAGGAAACAACATCAACTCCTTCAGCACTTGCGCAACCAACAGATAGACATCCTCGCTGTACAAGAAACCAAGATTTCAAGAGAGCAAAAAACCAAAATTGCATTGGAACCTTACATGATTGATATCGAAATTTGTGTAAGTCATGCGAGTGGTACTTCAGCGGGATGTTTTCTGGTTCTGAAGAAAGCCAGAGCTTTTTCGTTAATTTCCTTGACCATTGATGTGGAGGGGCGTTTTCTTTTGTGTGACCTAACGAATGATGATAAGGATTAGTGGTTTATGTGTGTTCATGCCCCTAATGCAGTGTCGGCTAGGAATATCTTCTTTACATTTGTGTCTCATTATTTAACTACCGATAGAAATATTGTTCTTCTTGGCGACTTCAACCTGTGTTTGGAGTAATCGAGATCGTTCGCAACCAACGTCTAGAAGTGATTCGAGCACAACCAAACTAGAATCTTTAATCATTGAGCCAAACCTAATAGGCATTGGTGACTTCAAATATGGAGATCTCAATTACACACACTTTCAAAACTCATCACATGCTCGCCTTGACAGGATTTATGTGAGTGGTGAATTGTTTGGTCAGATTAGTGACTATAATGTGAAAACAATATTCTTCTATGATCACTGCCTGGTATCCGTTTGCAGCGGTGAAAAAAAACAGTCATTCTTTCGCCCCGAATGGGGCTTCTGGAAATTTAGTGTACCTCTCCCTTCTGAAAAGGGGTTCATTCAGTGCACTTCTTGTCTGTTGTCAGATGTTCTGCGCCTCCCTACACTTACCGTATTTCCAAAGTGGGATATGTTTAAACAGAACGTCAAGAATTGAGAAATTGAATATTCGAGTATCCTGGCGTTTGTGCGGAAGAATGACCGAAGAAAATATTCAACATCCGGGCAACCTTAGACGAACTTGAATCTTTTATCCCTGTGACATACACAGAGGAAATTAACATAACCAAAGCACGGTTACAACGATATGATGCAGACAAGTATAGAGGAGAAGTTGTTCGCTCACGAACAGAACAATTTATGCTCAATGAACCCCTAACACGTCGATCGCTAAATGATGAGAGAAGATACGCCCTGTCAATACAAATTCTAAAAATTGATAACGAAGGCACCACTGTGTACGATACACATGAGATTCTAAAAGTCTGACAGGTCTACTACACGAACCTTTTTGACAGATTCATACCAGATGGAGATACAAAAAATGTGAAAAAATTACTGTCCAACTTACCAGTCCTTTCAGAAGAAGAAAAAGCTTTGATAGATGGAGCGTTAACTGTTGAGGAAGTTCGATATGCCATAAGCTCACTTCCCATGAAAAAGACACCTGGTCCCGGCGGACTCAGCGCAGAATTCCTTAAGAAATTTACTGACCTATTAGCTCCTGTGCTGCATGATTTCTTCCACGTAGGATACCAAGAAAAAATACTTCCACCCACTTTTTATCAAGGTCAGACGGTCTTAATACCTAAAAGTACAAATGAAGAAGTGCTGAAAAAGACTCGGAGCTGCAGACCAATATCCTAGTGTAATGTAGACTACAAGATTTCTGCAAATATACTTACAAAAAGACTTCACCTGGTAACTCATTCTCTAATTGGAAAACACCAGACGTGCGGAATAAAAAAAGAACAATTCAAACCAACGTACACGTTGCCAGATCCGTTCTGGAGTGTGCGACGGATAGTAACGATCAGGTGGCATGTGTACAAGTTGATCTTTCAAAAGCCATCGATCGGGTCAGTCACTCTATTTTGTTCCAAATTCTTTCCCATCTCAATATTGGAGACACTGTCCTTTAAGGAATTCAGTTATGCTACAGAAATTGCTCTACCAAAATCATAGGTAATGACACTCTTTCAACTCCAATCACTGTGAAATCTTGAGTGAGGCAAGGATGTTCTCTATCTCCTCTGCTGTTTGCTTTATATCTCGAACCATTGTGCCATGGTATAATTAGAAAACTTAAAGTTCGAGGATACATCATCAATCCCACTGAGGTGAAGTTGTTCGCTTATGCCGATGACGTCGCATTTTTTTGCTCTAACAAGGGAAGTGTAGAAAAAGCACTCCGTGTAACGCATAACTTTGTGCGTTGACAGGCGCATCTGTTAATAACGACAAGTCAAATGAATTTTGGTTGGGCATGTCGAGAATAACGCCATCCAAATTTACAGAAATCCGTCGGAATCAACCAGAAATCAAATATTTTGGCGTACCATACAATAAAACTAAGAATAGTGGGCCTTACTGGATGTCAGTTGCAACAACTATCAAACGAAAAATTGACGCCTGGCGAGTACGAGATCTTTCCATCTTCACCAAGGCCGCAGTCTGATATATTTTTCTCGCATCAGAACTTATGTACATCATGCAAGTACTACACTGTGCCCGCCCACAAATCCAAGCATTCCATCGTTTGTTTGCCACCTTCACTTGAAGTTCCTCTTGGGAACGGACGAGGCGGGATAGCTTGTTCCTACCTATGGAGTCTGGAGGATTGGGCCTTGCTCATCTGTTTGTATGCCAACTGGTCTCTAGGCTGTTTTTCTTTAGGAGTATAACACACCCGTTCCTACTCTCACTTGTCCAAACGAATATGGCATCATATTTTTCATTTATAACAGTTACAACTATGAACGTGTATCCGTACAGGCTTACGGGTTTCTGGAAAGAGGTTGTCAACGCATTGTTCTTTCTGAAAGCTTGGTTTTCGTTGGAATATTTATTTAGTGTTTCAAGAAAATGTTTGTCTCATGCGTTGGCTGAAGAATTGTTTCCTTTTTCAATTTATAAATCAATGTTTAGTCACAGTCCAGGACAGGATGTTTAGAAACGCGTTGAAAAGATGTGTGTATATCCCAGTGCAAAGACTTTTTTTTAAATTGCATACCTCAACATTACCTGTCAAGTGGTGGCTTTAGAAAAATGGATTTTTTGGTTCTATGGTCCATAAACTGTCGAGTATGAAACAAGCCTGAAATCATCGAAAATTGCTTCATTTACTGCAATGATGCAGTCTTTTTTGGGATGTTCTTCAACGAACGATGAAAAAGGATATTGATTTTATGGAACATAGTGATTTCTTCCCGTCAAAACAAACGAACTTTTGCCATACGATATAGTCATGCTTGTAGGCCTGCATAGCCTGTGGAAGTGCCGCATGATAGACAGAAACACTGAACCACCACGTACGGCAAGATCTATTGTTATTGAAGAAGTTGCCAAAGTAAGAAGCGCATACGAGGCACGCCCATCGGTACCAGAATGGTTCAGTCTCTTTGACACCTGCCTAGGTTTACCACACTTTTAAACATATGTTAACATGTCAGTTCATTGTTTTCAAGTGAGTCGTATGATAAATTTCTGACAATTTTAATACTCTAACGAATCGCGAAGTTTGTTTTGCACTTTATGTCCGTCTGTGTAGTTTTGTACTTCGCGACTCGCATACCGTTACATGTAAGTAACTTGAATGTGTCGTGCAACAAGGAGTGAGAACTGGGTGCTGCGAGCCAATCGAGTCGACACGGAGTATTGATATGAAGTGGTTGTGTATTTATTGATTTTGTTTGCTGGTTTTTAACATGCATTAAAGATATAAAAAAACGGGCGACTATAGCCTAGTTTGTTGGCGCGCTGTCTTGCTGAGCATGTGGTCGTTGGTTCCGATACCGGTGAACACAAGTTTTTTTCCACCTTTTTGTATCATTTTTATTATTTTAAATATCTTTTCCACCTTTTTGTAATCGTTTTTATTATTTTAAATATTTTTTCTAAACTTTTAGTATTTGTTTTTCATATTTTCAATATTTTTTCTTAGCCTTTTTGATTAGTATTTAATTTTTTTAAATATTTTCTATGTTTTTGCAGTTGTCGGCCCCGTTCTTTATAATTACACAGAAGGTGAATGTAAAAAGTGTTCATTCTTTTTGTAACAAGTTATCAAAACCAACGTGCTAAGGTTCGACTATGCGAGCCCAAGTTTGAATTGTTGCAATGCACAAACCGTGGCCCCCTTGTTTTGCCGAGATAATTCACTCTCTCTGTGCTAAAATGTGGGTCAGTGTAGAGGGCAAACAGCGCAAGTCCTTTCAACGAAGAAAGCAATGTAATAATAATGAGCATATTGCGAGCAAAATGGGAAAATCTGTAAGTGGTAAAACTGCCACAGTGATGCAGCCGAAGATTTTCTGAAAGCGGCCATCTTCACCCACTATTGAAACAAAAATACCGCCATTTTAAGGCAGTAATTTCGCTGAGCTCATAGCGCACTACATATTCAGCACATCTCTTAATTTTCTGACTTCCGGAAACTAGTATTTAATTTTGTTCTGGTAGATCAGTGCTATCCCCCGCGTGCCGCCTGGTTTTACTTATACAGGTTGCGCTCCACAGTTTTACTCTTTTATCAGGCCTAAACACGTTTTTATTACTCAGATTGAAGTACAGCGTGGATAATTAAACTACCTTTCAGAAATGGTATCGTACGGCATGCTAACATTTATTTTTCGTAGTGTCAAGGGGTCACATTAACAAACCAGGCAGTGTGAACATCCACAACGCATTGGAGTTTCTCGCTTTTTTGCGTGAAAAAGTTTTTATATTCGCATATTTTTTCTGGTACAGTATGTCGTATAACATAAGCTATCAAAGAGACAAACATGGTTTGGCTCTGTGAACATTTTAAATATTTCTGTTGATGATCGTAACTACCACAGAAAACAGTCGATTCCTGCCTGAAATAGCATATTTTCACACTAAATTTCACACTCTCGTAGCGTCAAAGCAATCAACACATCTCTTATCTTTCTAGTTTGTTGAAAGTAATGTTTATTACTGTTTGTGTAAGTCAAGGCGTGTGCTCAATCATGCAACGTGTTTTTTTTAATATTTAGGCTTCGCTATATTGATTTTATTTTTTATCCGAGCCAAACACATGTGTTTACCGCCAGACCTTAAGTATTCCAGAATCAAGTATCGTTCGGTGTTGTAAAATTTATTTTTCGTGTCGTAGGTGGCCAGATTTTCAAATCCTTGACAACAAATTTTCCTCATGGCATTGCTTTTTATCGCGTTTTCGCGACAAAACACGCCAGCCTTGCCATGCTGGGATCAATATGCCAGCGTCGGCGGTCATTAAGGAAGGATTCATCAGCGCAAACATTTCCACTTGCTATTCACGAATAGCCGCAGTTTGTCAGAAAAAGGAACTTCCATGACGGGGCTCGCCAGTTTGAACAGCAAAGCGCCGATGCCGGCCAGTCACTCAACTGCCATGTAACAACTGGCCACCAAAGGGTTATATTAGCTTTCACTTCACAAAATAGTTTTTTTATTTTTGTGATTGTTTTTTGTTCAGATAAATTCTAGATCACGGTAATATGAAACATACACTTGGTGCAACCTAAGCCTTTTAAAACAGCATTTGCTATGGTGTTTTGAAGGTTTCAGGAATTGATCTATGGTCAGTTGAATATGGTCCATGACCTTGAATTCAAAACACTAGCTCATAAGAATAGTTGATTCACATCCAACATAATCTTTAGTATCCTTTTGGTGATAAGTCGCAAAATAAGTTTTAAGTGATCGCAAGCATGTGTAAGTTGTTTTGCAATCTTCAAAGAGCTTGCGCGTGCACAAATTAATATATGGTACACACTTGACAAAGAAATAATCTTTGCTAAGATGTTTTTTAAATGCGCCAAACAAAAATATGGGAATCACTGTTAAATCACTCTGTAAACAGCGTTTCTCTTCAGAAAATATTGATGGAGTATCTGATTAGAAAAGAAAATTAAATAAAACAAATTATTCGCAAATTCAAATTCAGAATCTAGAATTGGCAAGCTTTTCATAAAAAGATGTGTCCGTGAAAAAGAAGAGGGATATCTTTCTTTTATCTATATACAGAGACAAGCGTGTGCCATCTAGCTTGTTGCACTGATCTCGCCACGACCGGACAGGATTGGGATTGTGTTCACCTCAAAACGCCACTCGGCCAACACCACTCGACCCGTGCCACGCCAATTCTCCACATGGGATGATCGGGGGGGGGGTGGCCTTTGGCCCACTTCGTGACCGAAGACCCGGGCAGTGACAGACGGCCCAGGAGCCCACATGTGTTTGATACACAAGTGGCTCATATAGAAACACCTTCATTTGTTATAAAAGTAACCTTTTTTGTTTTTGTTTTAAGAGCATAATTGAGTACAAGGTCTTTCACAAAAAGGCCGTGTAGCATAATTTGTAAAAGAATTTTATATTGTCACAAAAACCACGACTATATTGACACTACTACAGCAAGTGTGTTGGCGAGGACACTCACATTGCGTACCTATATTGATGAAAGCCCTTGAAATTGCATGCATGTGCACCATAGTAGAATGTAGAGCACAAAGGCATAAACAAGGAGCCTGCAGGAAAGCTATCAAAGATACTGAAATTACACTTTCCGATTGTGTGTACATCTAGCTGTGGCATCAAGTTAGTTTTATATGGTGAAAATTATATTAAAAAGGTTATTTGACAGTTATCAAGAACTTATTTTAAAAAATAACTAACAAATAACAAAATGCAGTTTAAGCATAATAATGAACAAGTATAGAGTGCATAAAAAAGCTAGATGGAATTAGATCAGGATGACTTAAGCCGAAATCGCAGTGATGTCGCCTTTTTGCCGCCGCTTATCAGCTCGTTGTCTTCTGCGCTCTGAGCTCTGATCGACGCAGCCCATACGGGATCGGGATGGATTGTTTGCGACTTGATGTTTCAACCGTATGCGTGAAAGTCTTCGGCATCAGACGGCTGATCCGATTTTCTTTTGAACAATATATGGCAAAGTATAGTTTGTGCAAAGCATATATTTTCAATATAGACTTCTTCCAATTTGCCTTTTAACCGAGTTTGGCAAGGAATGGTTTGTTCGAAGCGCATATTGTGTGTCTGGAATTCCTTCAGTTGTACTTTTAACCGGATTCCGAAAATCAAGGTTTGTGCAAAACCAGAGTTTGTGTGTCCGGATTTCTTTTACTATGACTTTTAACTGATTAGGAAAATCACGGTTTTTGTGAACCGGAATTTGTCTGTCTTGAGTTCCTTCATTTTGACTTTGAAGCAGATTAGGAAAATCACGGTTTGTAGCGAACCGGAATTTGTCTGTCCGGAATTCCTCCAATTTGACTTTGAACCGGATTAGGAAAATCACGGTTTTAGCGAACCGGAATTTGCCTGTCCGGAATTCCTCCAATTTGACTTTAAAGCGGATTCAAAAATTCACGGTTTGTGCGAACCGGGAGCTTCCTATCTGGTCTGACTCCGGTTTGATTTTAGTCCGGATTTCACATTCCGGACTGATTTCAAACCGTTATTTTTGCTAGGGATCACCATTCCTGACGAGCTCGTGATCCAGTATAATAAAATATAAGGGATTCCTCAATGGACAATTTGATAAATCCCTAAGCGCCCCTTCCCGCACCGAGGAATTATGGGAACGGTGTTCAAGTTCCTAGTTATATGTAATTTTGACCCATTCTGTGCTTAAACACTTTTGAGTTAAGTCCGAAGTCATCCCGTATAAGTGTCGTATAGATTGCAGAGACCTGTCATGTCACTTGTGAAATTTGTAGTCAAGGTCAGCGCTTGTCACACTGCATGCAATCCACCCTTCAACCTGACTGAGCTGCAGAAATTTCTTAAAATCTTAATATCCTCGTGATTGATGTTTAGCAGGATTTGCTTAAAAATGCCAAGAATTCACTACAACCAAAAACAGGATTTAGATCGGAGTCAGCAGGGCTGTTTATAATATTTATTGTTTTTAAGTTAACATCAGCGGCTCTCACCGTGTACGAGTCTGTTAATATTGTCAGTGATTTCTGCAACTCAGCCAGGCTGAAGGATGGTCTACATGCACAGTAGCGAAAACGCTGACATTCAGGAGACATTTTAAAAAGTGGAATGACGGGCCAATCTATACGACTCTTATTATGCGATGACTCTGTATTACACTCAAAGGTGTGTGAACATCGAATCGGGAGAAATTACCAATCACTGGGAATAAAAGGAACACTGTTCCCATAATTCTTCAAGAGCGGTCTGTGGGGTTTCTGGAATTTTGAAAATTGTCTATTGACCCTTTGGAAAATGCCAAATGGTCAATATTTGACAAAATATCAAATGCGGAATATATAAAAGCTGTATAGAGCGGACTGCAAAAGTTGCACGTTCTGGCTACGGGAAACGGTTAATATCGTCACTGATAATTAAACAAAGGCGGGGGGGCGAGTGGAACATCTTATTATCCCTTTACAGCCAATTAATCTTCCGGCTTTAGCTGATAAGAATGCCAGAGAACGAGTCACCAAGCAGGAAGCGTGAACATTCGCGTGAACCTAGAGAAAGCAATCTGTTTGCACTTTTACTCTGCAAAATCGCCATGCCATTCAGCAAACAATTACTTTTCTCCTGCTGCAGAGGTAAACAAAGATGATCCGATTATTTTCAACGTTCACTTCCTGTGTCCGCTTCATGCGTGAAGCGCAGTGGAGAGGGCGTACTCTATTGGTCGTTTGTTCTTCATTAGTGGCAATTACGATGAAAAAACGAAAGAAAGAAAGAAACGAGCCTGCCAGCACAAAGCGTTTACCTATGTAAGCCTGTAATAAAGCTCTCGACTTCAAGTAGAATTAGGGTCTGGTGAGCAGCAGCAGCTCGCTTAGACTCGACTCTAAATTTAACAGGGACAAAGTGCCTTTATTCAATCCTTGCGAGGTACTGGGATAAATCCCGAAATAAGAGGCCTGAACTTCAAGACACTAAAATGAGCTTTCGATTGCTTCCTTCATTATTTACCGAACAGCGTCATAGAACGTCCGAAATACTTGTGATCAATGTTGCAGGTTGCATTATGGAAAGAGTTTTTGGCATGAAGCTGAAACTAAATGGGGCGCCAAATCCAACTTGTTTTTCGGGGTGCACGGTGTTTACCCAACATGAGGCCAGAAAGCAGCTTTAAAAGATTAAAGTAAACATTTGAGAGAAATCTCTCTGGTTGTGTTGCAAACGTTGAAGAGTGCATCGCTCACCTGAATCTAAGCAACATCGAGCGACTACGACACAAGGTAATCGGCATCGGATCAAATATTCCTCAACCTTAAAAAAAGAAGATTGCACTCGGGCATTTTGAAACGATAAAAACAGTGTGCTTCTTCTGCCAGATGAGGTCAAATCGGCCGTTGTCCTCTACCGGGATGTCCACGACCGGCATGTCAGAGATCTGTAGTGGCTCGATGCCGCGCAGTTTCACACTCCTGAGAGCAGCCAGTGGTGTGAGAAGAAAAACGAAAAAAAAACGAGTTGATATTTGGTGCGGGCCGTCAGGTCGTTTTTCTCTCGACCTTTTTCGCCACATTAACATTGGTGACCCGGCGCTTGACAGCAGCACCATATGACCTCGAAAAGAGAACACGATGCTAAGTCCGCTTTTTCCATCAACATTGAACTGCCTCCCTATGGACTACTGATCTCGAACTGTTTCTTTTCCAAGTGTAATCAGAACTCGCCGCAGGGTGCGTCACCTCAGACTTCACAAAATATCATAGTTTGGTGAGAAGACTGCCACCCGCAAGAGCATGTGAAATAAGAGACCTGCTATCCGCCCCACCCGCCGATGATGCATTTAAAACAAATAAGAAGACCCTTAATCGCCGGTAACCCATCAAACTGATAGCGGCTTAGCAACTTTTTTGTGCAGGGGATCTTGGAAACATGAAGCCGAGCCAACTACTCCGTCACATGGAAAAACTGTGCGGCACCAGGACGACAGATCTCGATGGTATAATGCTTTGGTGACTCTTCCACCAGCGGCTCCCCCAAAACGTGCTGAATGGTAATGATCTCCGCCGAGGAAACAAACCACTCGTAGTTAGCTGAGCTTGCCAACCAGGTAATATCTGTAAAGTCTTCCTGTATCTCAGCCGTGCAAGTGAGACTGGCTGCTACCTCCGATCTAATACATGACACGCGTGCAGAAATATATCACGAAAACGAAACAGTACCGAACCTGCAGGCGTCTGGTTACCCGTCGTCAAATCTGGAGCACCATGAGAAGTTACCACAACAGTACAATAATGTATGCAGCTACCACTGCAAGTTTGGCAACGCCGCACGAAGCTGCTTACTGCCCGGCGCGCGCTCATCGGGAAACGGCGGGGGCCCGTACTGATTGCGACCAGTACCTCTGCCAAGACAGAAAGTCGCCCGTCGGTCTTCTTCCTCACCCACGGCGACAAGGGCGTGCGTTTTGTTGTCGACACAGGCGCAACAGTCAGCGTATTTCCCGATTTCATCTCTTCTACAAGCCGTGAACAACACTGCAATCACCACATAAGGGAACCATTCCACCATACTACACCAATTCCCTAAATGCACCAGCCACAAGCAGATTCTAACGTTAAGCATGGGGTGCGTGATCCCACTATCTCTGCAGGCACGCCCGTAAACACATGACTAAGCCGCTTACCACCGGCTGGGTGCACAGGAGGAATCGAGTGTAACATGTACATGAATTAAGAAAGACGAGACCGTTTGAAGTAGAAAACAGCGCTATATTAGAAAACAGTAAGCCAAGATGAAAACACACTAATTAAATTTACACACGAAAAACAACGAATGGTATGACTTAGGGGAAATAGTTACAGGAATGCACGTTCGACGGATTGTTCTCGCGATGTCGGCACACTGCGTCAATGCTGCTCGCTAAAGGCAGCCGGAAAGTTCACCGTAACAACTTATCGCTTTCTTGTTTCGTGGCGCTGGGTCTTGGGAGGTGTAGTGCGCTGGAGCGGCGACAAAGCACGTACCGGAAAGTCCAGGGTTCAGCCTGAAGCCGGTGGGTCGGAGGCGGCGTTGGCACGGCGTCGGCGTCTGGGGTGGCGTGTTGGAATGGACGGGGCCGCTGTGGTCTTGAGGTGTGCCCGCAACACGTGCACCTGCCTTCAACTCGGGTGAAGGCCTTGCGGGAGCCGGAGGTCAGGCCAGGTGGAAGCCTTGAAGAACCCGGGTCTGGACGCCCGGCGGTTCCCTTCCACACGCTGGTCTGCCCGCTCGAACACACTCCATTTTCTGTTCTCCGCCTTCCTTCTCTTTTTCTTCTTGTTGCTGGGCGCGTGGCACGCGCCCCGAAGATGACGCGCGCGCACACACAGTTCGTCGCGTGCACAACGCGGCATGAAGATGACCCGGCACGCGCACATACACACCGTCGAAATCCGCGCACGTTACACAAACCCCCTTTTACAAAGTTTTTTTTTTAAACAAAAACTCAGCGAACTGCGCGAGATTCACACCTCTAATACATGACAGGTAGCCAAACCAAATATGCACAAAATGCGGGCAAAAACACAAGCAAAACAGGTTAATTCATTCTTACTTCCCACGTCAAAAATCGTGGTAGCGACCATTCTGCCGCTGCAAGGTCGCTTCCCTCACAGATGGCTGACCGACTCCTCGGTCTGCGGCGGGGACTTTTCCTCGCAAATTTCTCTCTTCTCCAAGGAATGCTTGGAATTAGCCCTTCTCTTTGCGGACGAATCGCGCTCTTCTTTCTTTCCGTCTTTTTTAGGACCGCTTCCAACGCTTTCTGCCGAAGAGCGTTCGCTGCTCAACTCCTGGTCGCGTCCGGCGGACGCCCTCGAAGGTGACGCCGACATCGATCTAGGCCTCGGCTTGCGCCCAGAACCCGGTGCGTTCCTGGGCTCCTGCTCTAAGTCGAACCCCTCTGGATCACTCCTGGACCTTCCCCCGCGTCTGCGCAAGTACCTCCCGTAGAAGCGTCGATATGGCCTCCGCTGGACTCGGGTGTCTTCGTGTTCGTCCTTCTCTTCAAGCTGGAATTGGGGTCTCATGTCTTCGGTGGGTAGCGAGCTTCTGGTCATACCCCTGGAACGTCGGTAGTAGCGGCGTAGAAAGGGTCTCCTAGGCTGCAGCCATCGCTGCGGTGGCTGTTGCGGCTGCGGCGAGTCCGGCACGAGCACAACGTCATGAACGTCGTCCGAGTCCTGCACACCACGGCGCGGGTTGGGCATTGGTCGGCGTTGACCCTGTCTCGGGAACCAGCGACCTCTAGAGTATCTGCTGTCCGCGGCGTAAGGAGTACCCGGCACAGGTTCGCCGTCGGGACTTGTCACATTGGCGGCCTCGCGGCCCTTCTCGCCTACGACGACGTCAAACTCGACGGTCTCACCCTCGTAAAGGCTGCGCATGAACTTCTGCGGGTTTCTCCGCGTGATCGCGGTCTGGTGGACGAAGATGTCTTCCCTCGTGTCGTTGCGGTTGATGAAGCCGTAGCCGTCCTTTACGTTGAACCACTGGACGGTGCCCAGCACCCGCTCGGCGAGCACGGGTTTCTTCGTTGTCACCTGGATGGAGCCAATGTCGACGATGGGCGCTTTTCGGCTTTGCCCAGTAAAGCTTGCTCCGGCCAGGATCGAAGTGGATGCGTTATGTTTCGGTTTTTCGTCATTCATGGTTCCGCTTGCAGGATGATCAGGAACCTGCAACAATCTCTTCCACTCCGAGTCAGGAGAAGAGACCTTCGCGTGAGCCGGGAACATTTCCGATTATAACATCGTAAAGAGGATCCTCCAGGCACTTTACAATCGTGGTTCCGGCAAAATAAGGGGAGGCGATGTCAACTTCCGCTTCCCGAACCTTGATGCTGCGGCCATCCACCAACTTTAGTGTGGCGGTAGTCCCCGTAAATGCCACCTCTGGGACAAGTGAGCGACGTACCACTAAGGTGTTGCTTCCTGTGTCTCGTAATACCGAAACAGTCTGGCCGAACAGTGCCCCTTCCAAGACGGGCATGTCATAATGTGCCGTCGACCTTTCTTGAACCACGTTGGGATCCTTGTTCCCTTCATCTTGTTTCTCCAGTTCATGTTCCAGAAGCCTGCCGCGACTTGTTCCTCACGTCTTGATGAGATATACAACAGGAAGACACATTCTGGCCGCCGTCTTTCCATCTGCACGATTTCAAGTCGTGCCCCTTGCGACGACAGTGCACGCAGAAGAGTTCCTGTGATGTCGAGCGGCAGTCTGATGCTTTATGCCCCGTCTTATTACAAACGAAACATTTAATCTGAGGCTTGTTGAAGAAATTGCCATCCTTCGGTTTCGTGTCCCCCGACTCGTACGTTCCCCGGAACACAAGTAGGTTTCTCTCTCGCTGTGCTTCGAGAAAGCCGTCCGCCACTTCTGCCATCTCGCTGAGCGTCTTGCACTTCCTCTCTCGGAGAAACAGAGCTAGCCGGCTGTGGCAGTTGTTGAGGAACTGTTCTGCGACAACAATGTCTCGTACACTCTCGAAGTTTGTGGCCGTTTCGGACATTTCTATCCAGCGATCAAAAAAACTGGAGAGTCGCGCGGCGTACTGCTTTCCAGTTTCACCGTCTACGGGTTTGCTCTCGCGAAACTTTTCACGGTAGCCTTCCGCTGTGAAGCGAAAGCGTTGGAGTAGCGCGAGCTTGGCCTGATCATATTTCATTGAATCCTCCGGGGATAATCGTCCGAAAACTTTCAGTGCCTCCCCGCCTAGACACATACTCAAAGCAGTGGCCCATTTTTCCTTTGGCCAGCTGTGCGCCACGGCGATGTGTTCGAACCGTTTGAGGTACGCGTCCAGATCATCGCGTTTGTCGTCAAATGCTGGGATTAGCTTATGCGGGTTTATCATGAACGACGGTTCTGATCCGGTACCGTTGTCACCCGCGGCGGCGGATGCTGTTGGGATTGCAGCCTCTGCCAAGCGAAGCTTTAGCCGGAGAGTTTCCTGCTCAAGAGAAGCCAGCGCTCGTTCGGCGTCTAGTCTTTCTTTTGTCGCTTCTCTTTCCGCTATCTTCGCGTCCCGTTCACGCGCTCGTTCCGCCTCTACCCATTTGCGTAAGTCATCTCCTGCGAGACCCAGCGCTTGGCCCAGAGATATGATTTCCCTCGTCTCCATTTCTACTGTTATGCACCACAAGATTCAAACGGTCTCGTCCTGTCGCGGACGCCAATTGTGAGGAATCGAGTGTAACATGTACATGAATTAAGAAAGACGAGACCGTTTGAAGTAGAAAACAGCGCTATATTAGAAAACAGTAAGCCAAGATGAAAACACACTAATTAAATTTACACACGAAAAACAACGAATGGTATGACTTAGGGGAAATAGTTACAGGAATGCACGTTCGACGGATTGTTCTCGCGATGTCGGCACACTGCGTCAATGCTGCTCGCTAAAGGCAGCCGGAAAGTTCACTGTAACAACTTAACGCTTTCTTGTTTCGTGGCGCTGGGTCTTGGGAGGCGTTGTGCGCTGGAGCGGCGACAGAGCACGTACCGGAAAGTCCAGGGTTCAGCCTGAAGCCGGTGGGTCGGAGGCGGCGTTGGCACGGCGTCGGCGTCTGGGGTGGCGTGTTGGAATGGACGGGGCCGCTGTGGTCTTGACGTGTGCTCCGCAACACGTGCACCTGCCTTCAACTCGGGTGAAGGCCTTGCGGGAGCCGGAGGTCAGGCCAGGTGGAAGCCTTGAAGAACCCGGGTCTGGACGCCCGGCGGTTCCCTTCCACACGCTGGTCTGCCCGCTCGAACACACTCCATTTTCTGTTCTCCGCCTTCCTTCTCTTTTTCTTCTTTGTTGCTGGGCGCGTGGCACGCGCCCCGAAGATGACGCGCGCGCACACACAGTTCGTCGCGTGCACAACGCGGCATGAAGATGACCCGGCACGCGCACATACACACCGTCGAAATCCGCGCACGTTACGAGTCATGCTTTTACCACCGGCTGGGTCGAAAATCCGCCTGGTCGGGGTATCGAACCCGGACCAGAAGGTATTTTTCTGTCGCGCAGCAGTCAGCTAGCTGTGTTTGGAGATTTGTGCTTGTCCTTTCTCTCTCCAGTTCCCCTTCTCCAGGGTTCATTTCCTTCATTCCTATCCAGTTCACTCGCATCTTTGCATTTAATTGCATTGTAATCAAAATATATAATTATCTGCCAGCACCCTTAAAACGGACCTTGGGTAGTCGTTTCTTTATTATTTATTCTGAAACATTCCCGAATGTTTGCCAATCTGGAATGGCGACTGCATTATGTTTCAAGCGACAGAGATAAAAAGCAGGTTGCTTATTCATTCTGCCGTTAACATCCGTACTCCGAAAGGGAACGAAATATAGCTGTCCACGTAGCCAGCACCGGATTTGATGCAGCTGTGCTCCACACCACCACGGATGTTGGCGTACGGAACGTATTAGGAGAACGACAAGTTCAGTCGCTGTCAGTTGAAACAGCTGTTATACTTTTACTGGAGTACATCCTGTGAAATGCTGAAATTTGGTTCTGCGAAATATTGGTTCTACGTACAGAGCTTTTGTTTTTCAAAACTCTCCCTCCTAGAAATGGAAGAAGCAAACAAACCCTTAAAAGGGAATTTCTTTCGTGAGATTTAATTTCTCATGCCGTATTGAATGGCTTTTATTCACTTTTTGCTTATTTTTTTAATACCCTCCGATTTATCTCTTCATTAAGACATCATCCTAATATCAATAAAAATAACAATTCAGTGAAAGGATATCTTGGTAGTCGGAGTTTGAGTAATACACTAACATTTAGCTCTGATTCTGTAATATTTAAATACATCAAAGAGAAGATGCATTTTAACTGAAGGGCGTGTTGGTGAAATTGACTTATCAAAAAAGAATAAAACAAATTCGGGACGATAGTCGTTTAACATTGGCCGATACCTTTTGGCACCTTTTGCAAAACCCCTTTGTAACCTTCAACTTCCTCAAACTTTTAGGGTTTCCAACTGCCTTTGACTGATCTCTCATATTTAGCCCCTTCATTCATCTTCCACACCACTTTCCATTTTCCCCCTCGGCACCAAAGATATGTTTTTTTAATTTAGACACAAAAGTTCTCCTGAATCGGTTTTAATGCCATCCATGAACATGGCATTTCCGACTTCCAGAGTTCCTCCGGTGTTTCGGCTTCTGCTTTCGTTGACTTACTAGCCCTATAACTACCGTCAACTCTCGTTGAACACTAAAGAAATATTATCAGATAGAAAAATGACGTATGTATTGGTTTTTGTCTCGCGCCCATTCTCAATGATGTTTATCTTTTCGCTTGTTGGACAGAGCTTATAAAAGCTCTGCTTTGATAACAGCTCAGATGGGTGCCAGGTCTTTCAGATTTGTCGATGATTACCTTGTCATCCATTTGTATCTGGATTTCTCCCGAGGGGAATCTTTGATGCTTTCTTACGCCCGACCCGCCCGAACCCAGTTTTAGCAGAAGAGGATCCCTCACATGAGAGTTTATAGTATTTAGACCTCCGCCTTCATCTTTATTCTCCGAGTCTATGCTAACCATTTCAGCAGAAAAAAAAGCCCGCGATTCTCTTTCTCCCCCGCAATCATTTAAAACTAATAAAACACAGCATGGTAAAACCCTTATTTCGTCATCGCTTTCAAAGTCATGCCCACACTTTTTGGAAACAGGTTTTCATTTCTCGAGACCTTAGGCATGTAAACGCGCGGGGTATCCAGCTGATCTCTTGAGGAACACCCTGCAGTGGTTCATTCTTAACGAAAATCGTTCGTGTGCAGCAACCAAAAAACAAAAGGCCGGAACGCTTGCGTGATCCCATACCCGCCTGATCCCATACCTGCGTGATCCTATACCCTTACATATGGTGGCAAGTAATCCAAAATAAAACAAAATAAAAAATAACGATTTTTTACAGATGTCAAAAGATCACTGTTGTGAGTAACATGATAACTCAGCAGTCGAGGAACGTTCATATCATAACATTTGTTCAATCCCTACGTGGTTTTTGAAATAGGAGCGTCCACATTTCCGTGTTTCGATTAGGATATGTTGCTACTCTTGGCGAAAGAGACAAAATTCACTAAGGGCATGAAGATTGGTTTGTTCTTATTTGCAGGTCACGCATAAACAATATTCGTATAATCTATTTACAGGCATAAAATATAAACTTTTAAAGAGAAGTTCACTAGGGTGATCGTATGAGATATTACAAATAATTCGCAATATTTTTTTGTATCACAAGTATTTTGTTTAAATTTGTATTTGTGGTATTACCACATACTAAAAACGAGCATTAGATGTGCGAGAAAAAAAATGAATTATGAATAATTAATTTCACATTTGTTGGCAGAATCATGGCAATGACGATACATTAAGCCAGCGACTCGAGGCACTTTTATCGAAATATAATTAACGTGTTCATCCCAACTCATTCGATCGAAGATGGAAGGGTTTGGACAAAAACAGTTCGCGATGAAGCAAAACGTTCATAAATTCTGTGTTATTAGAGCGAAAGAACTGCATGTCCCATTACACGAAAAGGCGTCGGCGTTGTGCCCGAGAAATGTCCATAAAAATAAGCTACCAAGCTCAAGGTCAAAGCGGACGCAATAGAAAAATAAAACACAAAGAAAAGCACAGCAAGGCAGATGCTTTCTTACGGAAGCCGCGAAGCGGCGGCGGGCGCCGCCTGAAGGTCAAAGCGGACGCGCTCTCAAAAATAAAACACAAAGAAAGCAGAGCAACGCAGGTGCTTCGTCACTGAAGCCGTGAAGCCGGCGGGGGCAACGTGCATTGCGCCATGGGGAGCGTGTTGTCACCTCCGGGGCGCCGTGTGCAAAGGCTCGCTTCGGACTTCATCTGTGCTCATTGTGTGCTTCGTGCGATGGACTGTGAGGCAGCCGCGCGGGAACATAATGCTTTCGCATTCCTACACGTAAGCAGTCTCAGGTGTCCTCCTTAACTTTTGGTTTTAACCGATTTATCACTTTGGACGCCGGCGCAACTCCATTGGTCTTTTTCAGTTTACTGCGCGTTTACATCCGAGGATTCGCGGCGGATCCGCGCAGGCGAAAGCGGATTTGGATCTGAAGGGCGAAATTACCCATCGCTGGCGGAATGTCTGGATCAGTTCGAGACCCAGATCCAGATTTTCCGCCAGCGATGAGTCGTTTTCGCAACCTGGCTCCAAAATCCACTTTCATGCCTGCACGGACACACCCGCACGTGTAAACGGGCCACGGATAACGGAAAGTCTTCGGCATATTCATGACTTGTCGTAAACATGTGGCACGCAGGAAGAGGCGGTAAAGTGAAGGCTTACAAGTTTGGCAGCTCGGACAACTTGGCTATCTGTCCCTTAGTCGATTTCCTTAAAAGGGGACCAGCAGAAATATTCTTCAGCCTGGCGGAAAGTCCTCCTCGCTCTCTTTTTTCCTTTCTCTCTTGTCTTGTAGCGACGGCGAGGCGGGGGAAGGGTCCCCTTTTGCGCCGGCTTCTTCTGAGAGGATAAGCCGAGACAATCCCCATTCTGAGCGACGGGCGATAGGTGTGGCAGCAGCGACCTCGTGACTTACGGGTATCTTCAGCTCTTATCGCGTAATCTGCCCTATTTTTTGGCGCTCGCCAAGCCTAGCCCTTCGGGTGTAGGTTTCACGGAGCTGCGAGGCTGCGCCCTCCTCTCCCAGTCACCGAATTTGAGCTGTCGAGGTTGTTTGGCTGTAGCCCGTGGCAAAGGAAACGCATGCTTGGGAGCTGCGGTGCATCCCCCCACCCATTGAAGGTACGTTTCATAGATATTCTCGGTTGATCAAGGAGCTCAGAACACATGCGCGAGATGTGGTGACTTCAATATGTGAGGATGACTTACATATTCACAAATCATTCCATCTTCAAAAAACCGGCTTATCACGCTCAAACCTGCCTCAAATTGGGATCGATGGAAGAAAGAACTATGTAACCAGGCGCGGGCATCTTGTAGCGGATCTCTGTTTTCTAGCAGCGAGCACTAATTATTGTGTGCCTAACTCACACCATATGATGGCCAACGAATGTAGATGACATTTATATTTACACATCCCAACAACCACATGAGGTGAGAAGGCGGCAATGGTGTGTGTCAATATTAAAAAGTTTTAGTGGATCGTTTTTAGCTCTTGGATAACCGTATCCTACAACAATATATAAGCTATACTCTTTCTGTGAATATTCTTTATCGAGTGCGGCTATTGAAGCGTGTCGTGGTATAGTTCAACGTTGCTGAAATCGGTGCTATAGCACGTGCTGCCACTTTAAAGTATTTTTGAAGCATTAACAATTAAAATATAAATCAAATGTAGCCGATTTTGTTTAACATGAAACGCGTTTGTAATTTGTCATTGCAAACACATTTTAGGTATACTGCCACACAGTTAGCACGGAAAAACCATCGCTGGTCTTTCTGGTTTTGTTTTCTTAGAAGTGAGATGATGTTTAGAAAACTGTTAATGCGAGTATTCAACCTAAGTGGCAGAGCTTAGTGCTAGACAATATATGTTGCTGGGCAGAAATAGTAAAAAGTTGCGATGTCGCGTTCGGGCTAACAGTGCCACGTAATGTACGCATACCGCTACAAGATCAGCGCAAGCATAGCATATGAATGGATTTATTATACAATTTGTTTTAATAGATGAAAGGTTGCCATTCTTATACAAGCAATTCGATAAAGAATGCTTCTATTGGGCGCCGCCAACGGTTCGGCAAGCTTGGCTAATGAATCGGGAACAATGAGATCAGCATGCCGGCAGCTCGCCATTTTCTCTAAACGGAGTTTTGAGGCGATTCGACATTCTGTTGTTGCTGAGACGGCGTTCGTTACAACGAGCCTCTCTAAACCGCATGCCTCAACTGTTCCGCACACTGTTTATTGAGTCGCACCTCCTTCTTTATCAAGCTCAACAGAGCGCTGTAGGAAGGCAAACAGATGACTTGGTTCAATGCAAACGTTTCTCTCAATTAGTTTTGTTCCACTCGAATTATATGCTTGTAAAACTAACCCGGTTTCTCTATACTCCATGTAGGTGCATAACGTTCAGCGGACGGCCAGATGGAGTGCACCGAATGCTTTTGCGCTCCATGTATACTGACGCAAGGCCACGGGAGGGTGGGGATGGGCCAGGCACCGTCAGTCCGAGAATTCTGGGGTTCGGAAAAACGTATTACAGAATGTACTGGGCCTGCCTGGCAAATCTGGCCGCTTGGCGTGACTCCAGGTACTTGGAGAAAAAGAGACAAGCCGGCCAAGGAGAATTTACTAAGCGTGAACTGATGACAGTGTGCGTAGTTGAACACGTCCGGTGCCTGTATACCAAACCCCCCTGGTGTTCCCTACATGGGGCACATGTGGGAGTAAACCATTTGTCGTATAAAGACTCCGTAGTCAGCGCCCTTCTTTCTGTGCCTAATTATTAGTGCAGTGTTAGCACGTTGAATGTCTCAAATCTTTAATCCACCTTTTTTAAAAACACCTAGTGCGCTTGCGCACTATCCGTCGTCCCTGCATGGGTTCCGGAAAGCGTTTCGCCCAACCAAATTCGCCATATTGTTTGTTCCACTCTGAGCGAGGAGCGAGCCGCGTGAGTAGCGCTGACTCGCGTAGCTCTTAGCAGGCTCTCGCCACCGAGTCACAAGTAGGTGCCTGCATCGCGACTGCTGGTTTAGGTGGCTCGTGGCTCGTCAAGCTGTTTTTACAGCTTTCTTCCCGTGTCACCTTTTCAACATTGCTTTTGTTGGAAAAATAGAGGTACTATTATTACTATAACCTCGCGTAAAGTTCAATAACGGAGCACGACCTCGAGCGTTTTCAACAAGCCGGTGGGATGGGTAGTAATCGGGGCTGTACAACACTAGAGCGCACGACACAAGAGCGCCGACATTAGAGCGCCGACAGTAGAGCGCCACGACGTTAGCGCGCGCGACACGAGAGCGCCGCGACGTTAGAGCGCACGACTCGAGAGCGCTGCGACGTTAGCGCGCGCGACTCGAGAGCGCAGCGAGAGCGCACAACCAGTCAAGCGCGAGTGGCCCGGACCGACCTCGTTCGGGCATCGCGTGTTTTATGTGAAATTAGCGCGGATTTACGCCGTGGCATTCAGCAAGGACATTGCGAAATGAGTCGACGAAATATTTTCGTGTGACAAACCAAGAAGTGTTGACAAAAAGCTGACAGCAGAAAAAAAAAGGAATGTCTTTAGCGTCTATTTCCGCAGAAAAAAAATATTGCAGCTGATCTATATAGCTCCATTAGTTCTCTGATTTTATATCTCACAGATTTGCAGGGAAGGTTTTCCTCTATCCGTCAAAAGGCTGGAAAGCTCTGCATCCGATAAAATTGCGCTGAGCTTTCCTTCGATGAGTGTTTTACTGATACTTTTTTAGCGGTGAGCTTTCTTCATTACGGTCATGGACGTCACAATACTATTAAAGTTATGCGAGGGACGTCCCAATAACCGACAAATAAATAGGGGTCCAAATGCCTGTCAAAAATAGACCAAATATAGCAAAAAGCAAACAATTTATTGTATATCCGAGAGGCGCACCGCACCACCGTGAAGAAATCTTAGACTCGCTGCTCCACCCAACTGCAGACATTCCCGGGACCTATATATGCTCTACTCCTCTGCCCCCTTTTCTCTCCGATGTCAGTAAACAATTGGTTAGAAAAAGTCGTACCCGTTTTATTTTCTTTAATAAAGGCATATTCTGCCACGAAATATTATGATTTTAATTTATAATAGTTTGTTTTCATCTAGGCTTAACTACTGTCACTTAGTCTGGGTATCCACAACTCAAGCATATCTACATAAAATGCATGTCTTACAAAAACGGTTCCTAAAAGTTGTTTGAAAATATTCCGTCTTAGTTTCATACACATGAGTTGTTCGTAAAATATAATGTATTGCCAATCCATGAGAATGTACGATTATCGGCTTTCTAAAGCTTTTTGAGCAAGAGGTAAAGACTAAGTCATCGCTTTTGAAAGGACTAGCTAACTTACATAGTAATACTACCACCTACACAACGCGGCATAGTGAGTCTTGGAATGTTAGCACCTATAGAACAATCTATGAACAAGATAAGTTGAAAAACAAACTGCCAAGGTTACTAAATAGATTAGCTGCCGATAATGTCGAGCTTTTAAATTGCGTTTAAAACATTGCATTGCTATTTCAGCCCCCAGTCGACTTTTCTTATGTTAAAAATGATGTGTAATATTATTAAAATTTGAAAGTTGTTGTGCATGTAGATTATCTTGTTTTTTCTTGATAATGCCTTTCAGGATCCTACAATTCCGTGGTTGTGATGTAATTGGACTGTGTACATTGTTGCTTCTCTTTATTTTGCTTTTTCTGTTGATGCTGCTATCTGTATGGCATGTTGATTATTTTCTTTTTAGCGCTGCATAAATGCCAATGTGGGGGCCTGTGGCATTGTCAAGCTGTTCTTGTGACCGCTTTTTCCACAAGCCTCGAGTATCATGTACGCTATACTTGATGCAAATAAAAATAAACAACAACAACAACAACAACAACAACAAAATTCACTCAATCAAAACTCACCAATGCTCCGATCCCACGAGTCGCGCAATTTTGTTCTGTTTGCAGAGCCGCGGGTACACCACACATTTTGCGGTGTTCGCTCAACTAGATGCACTCTCGTGTCGTGCGCTCAATTGGGTGTGCGCTCTCGTGTCACGCGCTCAGTTGGTGGTGCACTCTCCCGTCGCGAGCTCAACTGGTCATTCGCCTCGTGACATGCGCTCTAATGTCAAGCGCGCTTCTATCGCAGCGTCCTCGTGCCGCGCGCTCTAACGTCGGCGCTTTAGTGTCACGCGCTCTAAAGACGCTCTCCCAGCAATCGGCTGCCAAAATTACTAAATTACGTCATCGCGCGATACCGCTTCTTGACGCAGCGGCTTCGGCGTGTTGCACGTAGCAACATATCTGACGATCATTCTTCTGAATCCCCTGTTTCAAGAAATCGTCGCAGCGCCTTGATTATCACACCCGACTAACTACTCATACTTATTAACGGCTTTGGCCTGCTTTATTAACTCGTCAGAAGCGGTCATCTCCGTGGTTTCAGAAAAGTGAGGCTCAGGCTTCGTCGGAGATTGCTACGATTACATACATATGCTTGTTCAGTTCCATCTCGCATACGCTTCTTGCTCAAGTCAAACAGAGGCATGAGACTTTTCGTTCATCTAGGCCTTAGCGCGACTGTTAAAAGTTATTAAACAGACAAAGCAAAAGTGATAGAATTAACTCAAGATTACAGGTTGAGCGAAATATTTACGAAGTTCGAGGTTCTTTGATTTGTCTTTGTACTCAATTCTTCCTCCTCCCCTCACCACCACTTCCTTCCCTCCAAATAAACAGCGGAGATTATTTTATAGAACCACCGGTAATGAGAGCGTACTCGTAAAATGTCTATTTGGCGTAAGAAAGGCCTTGTTCAGATGTTCGAATAATAAACTGGTCTTATTAGGTGAGCATATTACTGAGCGTGACACAACTAGCACGAACACAATATTGACTTTTTTACGCAAGGGCCATGCAGAATTTAGTGTACAAGAACAAATTGATGCCTCGTAAGTTAGTGCCCGATGGAATAAATACTACCGAATTGATTGTATAAAAATAACAACTTTTCAACTGTAAAAAACACGTTATTTTTTCATTAAATTTACTGATTTACCCGTTTAGGTTGATTATGTAGCGGTATGTGCTCATTACGCGACACTGTTAGCGCGAACACGACATCGGCGCTCTTTGCTATTACTAAAGTGCCTCCAACAATTTGTGCTCGCTGCTAGAAAACAAACTGGGCTACAAGATTGCCTCTCGCCTGTTACATAGTTCTCTTTTCTATCGATCCCAATTTGAGGCAGGTTTGAGCGCGAGAAGCCGTGTTTTTTGAAGATGGAAAGCCGTAGTGAACATAAAAGTCATCCCCATCATTGGTCCAAGTCACCACATCTCGCGCATGTGTTCCGAGCTCCTTGATCAAACCGAGAATGTCCATGAAACGTATCTTCAATGGGTGGGGGATGCACTGCAACTCCCACGTATGCGTTTACTTTGCCCCAGGCTACAGCCAAAAAACAACTTCGACAGCTCAAAAAATCGGTCACCGGGGGGGGGGGGGTAGCCTGCACTCTCCGTGAAACCCCTTGGCACCCTAGGCGTCTAGGGCTTGGCGAGCGCCAAAAAAATAGGGCAGATTACGCGATGGGAGCTGAAGGCTGGAGCGGGTGTAGCCTGCCGCAATCTCATCTCAGCATATTTTCAAAATCCTTCAAACTCGTCGGGTTCTCCGTTGCTGAAGGAATTCATTGCCTTCACCATTCGTCATACGGGGTGATGAAGGCGGTGAATCCAACGCTCTCCCGAGCACACATTTTAGCCCATACAAGCGTGCGATGTCTTTAGTGGTGAGATGTGGAGCTGATGTTACTCACAAGGAGACGAAATGAGGGGAAAAATGACGGTGATATTTTTTCTACTTCTTATGTCCGTAGCTTTGACAAAAGTAATCTACAACTTTCGGTTATTCGGGCCTCGACATCCGCCACGTGTTTTGATTCGGTCCCCCATAAATCACTTGTCGTCGTATCAGCGATTAAAACGAAAGAATGTGTTGGAGCAGCTGTTAGGTTCAGACACGTGGCATACCTTGGCGGGTAAACATCCTTGAAATGAAATATATCTTGCTTGTTAAGTTTTCACGTAGCTTCTGCCCGCTTCGATGACAGCCATTGGGCTGTTCCACTACTCGCGTAGTCTGAGTTGTAGAATCAAACTATTTTTTTAGGGAGCTTGCAGTAGATTTATTTATAAAGGTATTTGAGTTTAGTTCTCGCAATTTGACTTTATTTACGAAACCGCTGTAGCCAATACTGACGAGCTTTAGTAATACAATTTTGGATATAAATTATTTGGCAATACAACAAGGTTGGGCGCGTAGGTATAGTATTGGTCTCGCTGTCTTGGGCCGGAAGAAAGGGGAGGAGAGAGTGAGGTTAATATTAAATGAAGGAATACTGATAAAATAAGATCGTTTAAATTTCTTGGAACAAAGTTTCATACAAAAATGCACAAACTGAAACAATTAAAACACTGATATAAATCAGTAAATATGTTAAAGGAACCGCGCGGGATGTGCTTAGGGAGAAAAAGATATATATTGTTTGTGTTTACAAATTAAACATTTGAAAAATAAATGTTGGTAAGATCCTCAATCGTTTAAAGCACTGCGTAAAAGCTACCTATTTAAGAAATCATCTAATTTAGCACAATGGTTCATATATAGTAGGAAAATACACGAAAACAATTTTAGTGAGCACAACGTGATATATTGTGTCTCCTGAAATAAAGTGTGGCTTCTGGGCATCTGATCCTTAGTAATACAAAAGTACATGCATGTCTACCTATTATCAAGGTGGGTGATAAAGGGCCTAATATGATAGAAGTAATGATTTTAGTCATCACATATGCCGTCTTTCAAGTCAAAACTAATTTCGCTATAATGTTAAGAGTTATAAAGACAGCTAGCACATGGGACTAGAACGAAGT
>JAZHYW010007538.1:0-27161 GCA_037355805.1 Ixodes ricinus
TGGGTCATTCCATGTCAAACGTCCCAGACGTTGCGCCCGACCCCTTCCGATTTCTAAAAAAATATTCATGGCCTTTTGCCGCAATGTCCGTAGCCATGCCCTGAAATATTTTTGGCGAAAAAATTTTTTGATCACGTGAGCGCGGTTTTAACTTTTATAAACAGCGTGAAACTATGCATCACTCAATAATTGATGAAAAATCAGCTTTTTGGTGAATCACCCAACAATATTTTTTCTTAAATTTGCACGGCTTTCGACTTACAATGTGGTTGGGCTTGTAAAGATTTGTTTAATTTAAATATTTTTTCTTAAAAACTAAAAAAAACTGAAAATTTTAACATTTTTGTTATTTTATTAAGAAATATCTAATTGCTCCCGGGACCTAATAGAACTTTTTACCGGCAGCCCTGCAGGTATATAAACTATAAAAAATGTTTAAAACCGCTCAATTAAATATCTCGCAGTAAAATAAAATCCTGCAGTTGCCAAAAAGTGCGTTTTGACGCATAAACAGCTGTTTATTCCACCCTGAGGTGGTCCAAGTAAAAATATAAAATATGGTGGGTTTGGAAGAACAATCAATAATCTTTCGATTCTGAAAGTGTAATCAGAGTAATTTTTGTTTAAAGCGAGAAAACAATTTTTGAAGTTGAGCTCTCGCACCACCTCTTCGCCGCACAGCACGCCACCTGCGACGATAGCTGACACGAGTCGATTAGGTCCAAAGAAAGAACCAGGCACGTAGCCAGGATTTTGTTTCGGGGGGGGGGGGGGGGGGCGCCCATGACAAACTGCTGTATGAGGGGAGGGGGAGAGGAGGTCCCAGCAAAACGGAAGATTTCGGGGGGGGGGGGGGCGGGCCCACGCCACCCCCTGGATACGTGCCTGGAAAGAACGGAGTTTTCTGCCGCTTCCCTTTTCCGTCTTTCCGGCTGTAAGGGAAGAAACGGCGGGTATCGTGTAATAATCGGAGGTGTTGCCAGCGCGTAGCAATAACATGCCCGTTGTGCCCTTTGTACCCGAGGGCGGCTCGAAACGTGATGCATAATACGGGCGGCATCAGCTGACTTGGACTTCTCCTAAAAGGGAAACGCGATAATATCGCCGCGAAATCTAGCTGTCACGCATACTGCGGTTAAAGCGGAACTATTCAGCGACGCAAGAATTTGCCGTTTCAAAGCCAATTTAGACACAAACGAGGCGGGAGCCTCCAACCGCGCGCGTTCGTTAACACCACATCGCCTCGTCGTATGAGATTGCCCGTTCACGGGGCTTTTCTGTTGCTGTCTACATCTGTCCTTACGTAGAGAAGAGAGAGTGATTGCGATGTGTACGTAAGAAATAGCTAGCTTACTAGTGGCTGCGCTTACCTGGCAGCGCTATGCATTTGCTGATATTAAGACAGTGGAAGCCCACAGGAGGACACAGCCCCGCAAAACGGTCAAAATAGGAAAAGCCATAAAGCAACAAGAGTAGAAAAAAGCCTCTTCACACCAAGATGCACCCGGCAACTCGAGGTCCAGCTCTACCTGCGTGCGCACGCCGTGACACCGTCGCACGCTTTGCCGGGCTCGACGGTGGCGTGCTGTGCAGAGAAGAGGCGCAAGGAACGACGCCAGGTTGCGGCGCGAAAGCTTAACTTCAAAATGTTTTTTCCCCTTTAGAACAAAATTACTTTAATTAAACTTTCAAGAACAAAAGGAAATAAACTCTTTTGTAGAAGTCACCATGTTACGTATTTTTCTTTGGGCCACCTCAAGGCAGAATTGACGGCTCTTTAAACGGCAAAACGCAATTCTGCACAAATTTAGTTTTGTTTTGTTTCTGCAAGATATTTAGTTGTACGGCCTGAAACCTTTTTGTCTACAGTATACCTACAGGGCTGTCAATAAGAGTATTTACAGTCGCATCCAGCAAAGCCATAGTTTGTAACGAAACTAAAAATATGCTAAAATGCTCATATATTCCTTATTTTTTAAAACTGCTTCGAGCATAGCCAATTCCATGACCATGATCCTTATTACATAGCAATCCAAATACCGTAAGGATTTTAGGCAAAAATATTCCAGTGTTCCGTAAAAAAATCTTACTTTTCATCAATTATTGAATGACTCGTAGTTCTACCCACCTTTTACTAGTTCAAACCGCCATCACCCCATGAAATTTGTTTTTCGACAAAAAATATGTTACAGATGCAGCACAAACGTTACAATGAAGAGCTATCAGCTATCAGTTTTATTTTAGGAATCGGAGGTGGCCGTGGGACCTTTGGCATGGCATGGAGAAGTCCTCCTGGTCCCTTGATGCCGCCCGTCGTTTAGGCATCGCGTTTCGAGCCACCCTCGGGTACAAAGGGCACAACGGGCCTGCTATTGCTGCGCGCTGGCGGCACCTCCGATTATTACACGATACCCGCCGTTTCTTCCCTTGCAGCCGGAAAGACGGACAAGGGGAAGCGGCAGAAAACTCCGTTCTTTCTTTGGATCTAATCGTGTCAGCTATCGTCGCGGGTGGCGTGCTGTGCGGCGAAGAGGCGTTAAGAAGCGACGCCGGGTTGTGGTGCGAGAGCTCAACTTCAAAGATTGTTTTCTCGCTTTAAACAAAAATTACTCTGATTAAACTTTCAGAATCAAAAGATTATTGATTGTTCTTCCAAACCCACCATATTTTGTATTTTTACTTGGACCACCTCAGGGTGAAATAAACGGCTGTTTATGCGTCAAAACGCACTTTTTAGCAACTTCAGAATTTTTGTTTACTGCAAAATATTTAACTGAGCGCTTTTAAATTTTTTTTTGTAGATTATATACCTGCAGGGCAGCCGGTAAAAAGTTCTATTAGGTCCCGGGAGCAATTATATATTTTTTATTAAAATAGCAAAAACGTTCAAAATTTCCAAAACTCTTTTAGTTTTTTTTTTTAATATTTAAATTAAACAAAACTTGACAAGTCCAACCACATTGTAAGTCGAAAGCCGTGCAAATTTAAGAAAAAAGAGTGTTAGGTGTTTCACTAAAAAGCTGATTTTTCATCAATTATTGAGTGATGCCTAGTTTCACGCTGTTTTTAAAAATTAAAACCGCGCGCACGTCATCAACTTTTTTTTTCGCCAAAAATATTTCAGGGCATGGCTACGGACATTGCGGCAAAAGGCCATGATTTTTTTTTTTAGAAATGGGAAGGGGTCGAGCGCAACGTCTGGGACGTTTGACATGGAATGACCCATATTTCAACAACGCGACAGCCACCGCTGTCAATCGCAGCACACATAATATGCCTGCTTGAATGTTTAGCGAAGTTAATTGTGTGTGTCTGTGATCATTATAACCTCTTGGTTTCTTTTAGAATGTCAATGTTTTGGCGTCCCTTTAGAACAGCCACCCTTGACATATCTAAAGCGACAGGTAAGTAGTTAGAAAGAACTCGGACGGCATCTTTACGCTGTCTTAGTCGAGTCGTTTAAATTATTTTATTTTCTGAAATGGACATGCGTCAGAGGTGGTAGCGATGCATATCAGTCTCTATGACTGAGGTACACATTAGCCGACTATTCTACGCCCTCGCCCAATAAATACAGCACAGGCAATTGCGTGGCTTTTCCAGAATGTTTTTATTTATAAGTGAGGGTCAAAGGACTGATAACTTTTTTATGACCACCTATGTAAGGAAGCTCGTTATCGTAACGTATACCTGAAACACTAAGTCATACGTGTACCATCGGGTTCAAATGAAATGCGAACAGTGAGGGAGCTTCTTGCCACTACCGTTGCAGCTTCCAAGCTTGGGTTGTGCGTCCGACTCCGATGTGTTGGAAGCTCTCCAAGCACAACCGAAGCTTAGAAGCAGCGCTGGTGGTGAGCTCCAAGTTCCGTCTCTATTCGCATATCATTTGAACCCAATTGTACACGTTACCCAAAAAAGTAACTAAATAAGTCACTCGCGACTAGCTCAAAAAGTAACTAAATACGTTACTTGTTACCGATTCTCAAAAAGAACGCGTTACACTATCTCCAAAGTAAGGACCTACTTTTCTCGTTACTTTGACAGCCAAATACTCAACTGCTTTTGTTTCATGGTTTATTGTATTCTTCTCAGTAGTCCTTACACCAAAAGAGTAGATGCCTCTCAAATTGTTTATCATTTACGTTTCCCCGCAAGCTTGAGAATACATCTCCGCGAAGCTGAAGAGTCGTTCTACTTACGCGCTCGAAAGAACGGCAGTGTTGTGCTTCAGGAAGATCTGGTGAATCTGGAATTCCCCTTTCTTTTTTGTTCTATTTTCTTCTAAAGTAGTAAGTTGACAACGGGTTCTGTGCCTTCCCGTGTAGGCAACCTCCGTGTTTACTTTCGGTCTGTACACGATTCCAGAAGGTTTAACCAAAGACAATTATTGTGTTCGCTGGGTGAAGGACAGTCCCAACTGTAGGGTTCAAACGACGTGTTCAGTGATTGACGTTTGTATACTGTTATACTGTTTATGTGTTTTTCTGGTTGCCCATCTGCCTTTGTCGCGATACACACATACTCAAGTAAGAATGAAAACGAGGCTGCTTAGACAGCGCTGAACATTTTACTCCTCCAAAGTTATGAAATACTGTTAGTGGTTACTTGGCCTTAAAGGTAACTAAGTACTTTACTCTTTTCTTTTATAAAAAAGCAACTAAATACGTTACACGTTACCGAAAAAAGTAATTTGGTAGAAGTAACAAGTTGCCAGTAACACATTACGTGCATGTCTGCACTAAGCTAAGAAAACGAATAAAGGTGACGCTGCTGAGCCGCGTTACCTTTATTAAAAGGCTGCAGCATTGGGTGCCTAAGGCAGTTTTGTATTTCTAAACTCTCGCAATTTCCTTCGAGAAAGAAAGCAGCCTAGAAAAATTTCCCAGCTTCCTCCCATCCTTGTCCCGGTATCTTGGAGAAGCAAATCCAAGATAAGTTTACAGCCTCGTCCGTTGATTTTATCGGAGCTTCACAAAACAGCAAACTCACTTGTGTGCAGTGTTGCCAGACGGAGAAAAGAAAAGTCAGCAGATTGATCTCCAAAAAGTCAGTAGAGTTGCACAAAAAATAGTAGATTCTACGAAATCTGTGTCTTGCCGTGTTTTGCCATTTGCATTAAACCATTTTTCGAAGAAATACTATAAAGCAACAAAATACATTGTAATAAACACAAATACAATATGAAAAACAAGACCAGTTCTCGGGTAATTCTTTATGAAAAACAAAGTAAAATGGCACCGTGAATATACATATATATATATATATATATATATATATATATATATATATATATATATATATTTTTTTTTTTTTTTATCAGCATTGATTAGTGTTGCGATTTCGAGGATTATTTGTTGAAATCGAGACTGAGCCACTTTTGGGATCAACAGATGAGGGCGACAGTGGGACATCCACCTGTCGCTATTACTAAAATGAAACAAAAACAAGATGTTCCAGAACGTGCGCACGTGCATGTCCATTTTATGTCCTCTGCAAGCTGCCATCTTTACCTACTGGGCTGTGGAAGGTTTTTGACGCAACACTCTCGGCGCGGAGCACTGTCGAGGCTACGTGTCGTCTGCTACGGGCTTATTTCTCTTTCGCCTGACTCAAAGCTTGCGTTCGAACGTGGAGAAACTTAATTCGTAAGCTTTTTAAGCCACCGAGGCACTATATTATTTTCTTGCCAAAGCCTGCCAAATAAAAGTTAAGAACCGAAATTTGGATGTCGATCCCATGCATTCCGCCGGGCGAATGAATGAAAGTGGCGGCCCTCTCCGCTCAGCTGGGAGCAGCCGAGAGTTCACGCGCATGCGCTCACACCTCTCGCTCGGCGCCGCAGGCTGATTGGCTCACTCGGGAGGGAGACGTTACGGCGGCGAGATCATAGACTGGCCCAACTCTCCCCATGTATGGCTCTGGCCCGGATGTCACCGTCGAACACAACGTTGGTCGAACCTGCTCTGGGTGAATAGATATGAATATACGGTTAAGTCGCTCGAATAGGTTGGGTTTCTGGGCCGTCTAGCCAGTGCTTCATTTTTAATTCTGGGAGAATATGAGCTTCCTTTGATGGGCGACCCTGGGAACTGAAGGGGCCAAATAATTTTTTTTATATGTTTACTAAAAAAAGTCAGTTGATTTTCTTCTTTTTCAATGAATCAGTAAACCAGGAACGAAATCAGTAGATCTACTGATAAATCAGTAGACCTGGCAACACTGCTTGTGTGAGTAGACGTCCTGCGAGCCACGCGGTCCCTGCCGCCTACCGAGATTGCAGACAATGAAGCGTATTCAGCCGTAATTTTTGCATCGACCCCTCGATTAGAAGCTGCGAAGGCAAGCCCGGTAAACAGCGGCAAAAAGATAGCAAATAAAATGTGTCGTAAAACAGTAGCAGGAAAGCACGCCATTGAGGATCTCTCGGTCTTTGTACAAGCGAGTGGGGAAAAAAACAACATCAAATGGCATCCTCCGATGCTGCGTCCTCCTTCTGGTAAGGAGAATATCAACTAGTTTTAAAAGCTCTACCATTAGGAAGAGGCTTCTTTTTTCTTCACGGTGCTTGGTTTGCTATCAGAGAGATATCGGAGATTAGGGTTCAGCAAAGAAATAAAAATCTGAGAGGATAGTAAGTTTCATCCGAGACGCTTGCGTCAGACGGTGTTGTATCGCGGACACGACTAAACTGACTGCATGTTTTGTCATAACACGTTGAAATGCGGTCGCTTTATAGGGTACTGCTCTTACTTTGGGTGGTGCCAAGGAGAAGATGACCCTTAGTCTTTCAGTGCCCGGGGTGGGTGGTGCTCACAGTTCAGGTGGTGCGTATTGCAGGGTTTTGTATGGAAACTGATTACGTTACACTATTGTCTCTTTGTGACGCTGCGCGTGCTTCCATTTGGCACCACCCGGATACTATGCCTTTGCGCTGAATTTTCTGGATCAGCAAAAGAGAGGAAAAACGCTTTCCTGTCCTCTTCAACTCCTCGTTCCGTGCGCTTCTTCAACACCACCTCTTTCTGCTCCTCTCTTTCTTGTCCTCTGCACCCTTTTACCCCATGCGCGCTTTCTCACACAACCTGCTCCAGCTCCTCCCGTTGCTGCGTGACGAATCCGTACCTCGCAAGGCAACAACAAAAAAATGGGTCCGTAGCTATATTATCACCGCACTCGGCTTCCACGCTGGCGACCGGGGTTCAATACCTGGCACCGGTTGCCGTTTGAGGGTGCAGCACTTAGGCGCCCGTTTCCGGCTTGAGCGGCGTCGGCGTCGCCGTCGCCGTCGGCGTAACCGAGCGTTGCATTATTGGAAACTTCCCATAACGCAACGCGCTGGTCTCACTCGTGACCCGCGCTTTGCATCACGGGACGTTTTCTATAATGACGTCACACGTGACGTCACTCATGACGTCACGACGATCACGAGGGTTGAGTAACGTCCCGAAAGACACTCGTGAAGGTCACGACGAAGGTCACGACCTTCCAAGTAAAGCTCACGAGAAGGTCACGACCTCCAGGAGTGACGTCACGAGGTCCACTAGGGTGACGAGTGACGTCGCGAGGAAACAGTGAGAGTGGGAGAGTAGCAGGTGAGGGGGATGAGAGAGGAGGGTGGAGTAGAGGGAAGAGAAGGAGAGAAGGCGGAGGGGGAGAAGAGAGGGTACGGAGGAGGAGAAGGGGCATACTCTCCTCTCCATACCCTCCCTCCCTCCCTCCTTGTTAATACTTGCGCTCTAATTCGGCATTACACGGAGTTGTAAACGTCTTTCATCTTTTATTTTATTTTTCAAGATCCTTTAGCAGTTAGAAATGGACCGACTTACACATTTCGTGCTCATGCGGCTCCTGAGGTTGTTTGGCTCTATAAAGCTACCGATTTATTGTATCCCGTGTTGTATCCCGGATCAGATAAAACTCCCCTATCACAGTCCTGTCGCTTCGTGATGAAAGCGGTGTCATGAAACCGACGTATTTTCAGGTCGTTCACTCGGAAGTCTTTAAAGAGGCCTCCGATTGTTCCATCGCTGACATGACTTACGCATTGTATTGCCTCTCTTTTGCGAGACTATTGATACTTTTCTCATGCTCAATCGTCCGTTGACCACGAACCACCAGTTTGTCGCTGTACCAGTCACTTGTCCCGATGAAAGAGCATTTCCGCTGGACGGTCAGAAAGAAAGCCGATGTGGCAATAAAATATCCTAATGTATGAGACCTCCAAACTTATGCCTAAACTAACATAAGCGAGATAAAAGGTAAAGAAGGAGCTGAAAGACTTTGGCCTACACAGAAACCCAACTGTTTTTCGAATAAAATCTTGATATCGTGGAGTTTAAATTTGGCCTCGCGGAAACACAAAGATTATAAAAAAAATAACTAAATACGTATGAACAACACGCAAACGCCTCAAGCTAACACGCGGGAATGACGCGCTAAAAGTAAAGGAGTAGCACAATAACCTTCAGTTACTCGATACTAAGGAACTCGATTTCATTTGAATGCATATAAACAGTCGTGTGGCTGACGCGGCTATATGTACCTGCTGTGATTATTTCAAGAGCATCAAGTAATTCGCGTACTGTGATATCCTTTCCCCTGTCGATGATCTGAATTTTACTTAAGTTGGGACTGCAACGACAATACGCCACGTGCAAAGGCAAGTGCCCCCTGATGGGGGCACTTGCCTTTGTGCTTTTTCCGCTGTTTCTTGATATAGTCGCGGACCAACTCGCCTGCATCGTCATCTTAATAAATTTCATTTTGCTTCGTTGTGAAATTGACGGAGACTCGCTTTACGGGCGTTGCTATTTATTGTTCTCCGACTGCTGTGAAAAATAAACTGCGTGGCAAACTTCCTTTTTATCAGTGTACTGGTTCTGAAAAAAAAGAAAGAAAAATTAAAGCCATTCACAACTCCTTGTGACACCGAATTCGAGCGCAGCTCTTGAGGACGAGGAGGAAAGGCTACTGAGGGGAGGGTATACCCCGCCTCCCTCCTCTTCACCTCGTGATCCTGCCTGCTACTCCTCCTCCTCCTTTTCCTTCACCTCCTCCTCCTCCCCTCATCCTTCAACCTCCTTGCCTCGTCTCCTCCCCCTCCTCCTCAAGGGAGGGGGTCACGTGATCTCGGAGGGGAGGGGGGGCACGTGACCTCCCCTCCTCCTCAAAGGGGGAGGGGGTCACGTGATCTCGGGGGGGGGTTCACGTGACACCGGGGGGGGGCACGTTACCTTGGGGGTCACGTGACGTCGGGGTGTCACGTGACCTCACGGTTACGCCGAAGCCGACGCCGACGGCGACGCCGCTCAAGCCGGAGACGGGTGCCTAAGAGCAGCGCTCTAAAAACAAACTTGACTGAGCGGATTACTTTTCAGAGAAATCTAGACGGGTTTTGGGGTAAATGCTTCAACATATTACTTGTGCAATTACAGTTATAATAAAATTCTCAGTCAGCGACCCAAACTAGGACTCAGAAATTTGTCGTGTGAGCTGATTTTTCCTACTTTGCTTAGTTAGTAGTTCTTTTTTTTTCTTTTTGCTACGCAACCATATCAACGGAAGGCAGTTCGGCAGTAAAATAAAAAATAAGTAATGGAAACATTGGAGTTACCTTGTTTCATTTCTCAGCAATAATCTACTTAGACACATCTGTAGTTTCTTATAAACTGGGCCATAGCGCAGAGTAGCTTTTGAGATGTATTTAATGGCGATGCTACTTGTTCTCATCGACTATCTAGAGTCAATCCGACAGCACCCAGCGGTCAAACAGATAAAGCTGTGTAAGCAAATACAACCGCCCACTATATATAGCAACTACGCAAGCACGATCCTGTGGTTAAAACAGAAAGCTCTAAGTAGACGTCAGAAAAGATGCTTTGTTCGCGTGAGCTCCGTCCCTTTGGTATGGCGGTAGGGAGCTAGTAATTAGCTTTATGGTTTTACATTTTGTTCCTAACTATTATTGTTTAATCCAATATATAAACCAGCAGCTGCGGGAGCTGCATAATGCGTTAGAATGCCCCTTGTATTTTTGTTTTTGTTTTTGCACGGTATTTGGTGGAGTAAAAAATTACCTGCTTTCCACGACAGGCCGCCTGCTGGATGTGCTTCTAGTTTTTTCGTTAACGCAATAGCGTTAGGGAGTTCGTGTCGCACAACATCTGGCGTCGGTGGGGTACCGTGACAGTCGCATGACCTCGCGCGGTAATTTCAAACACAACGCTCACGTGAAACGCGACGTCATGCGTGGAATAAAACAGATTAAAACATGGCATGTAAAGCGAAATAAAGGTCACAGCATGTGTCAAATGATTTCACTTTCTAAAGTAAATCATTTACCTTGAAGAAAAACATAGAAGAATTTTAGGTGGGATTTAAACCCACGATTCTTCGGTTGCGAGCAGACTTGCACACGTTACTGAAAAAAGTAACCGATTACAATTACAATTACTTCACTGTAAAAAGCAACCGATTACAATTAGAATTACTTCACTGTAAAAAGTAACCGATTACAATTACAATTACAGACTAAAAAAGTAATCGAAAAATAACTCTAAAGTAATCGATTACTTCCCACGTTACTTTTCATTCAACTTTTTTATTACGGCAGCATAATCCTTGGGATCTCGCGCTACGTTGTTCCGAAAATAAAACTAAAAAGAGAGCCTTGATAGTTTCGCCTAGAACTAAGTGACGCCAATAGAACAAACACACCCAATCCCTCTCGTGAAAAAAAAATTTAAATAAAAAGAGTGTTGTTTGAATAAATTACTCACAAGAGGATGGATCAGGTCATTTTTCATACCCAAACGTAGTCTCCGCTGTACCTAAAAAAATGTACTCCAGAAAACGAAGCTTAGTGAAGTGGCCTACTAATCTTCAAGGGTCCGTGCTTAATGGATTCGCAAACAAAACAAAAAAATTGACCGTTGCCCAGAGCTGAGTGGCTCCAGCACATGTAACCGCTGCCCCCCCCTTCCCCTCCCCCTCACCCCTATTTTTTTTTTTGTGGGGGGGGGGGCGGTTTAAAAAAGAGGCAAGAATATTGAGAGAAATTGTAATGGGTAATTTCGTGATCGATTACAGCAAGAAAGTAATTCAATTACAATAATCATTACTCCTTAAAGGAAGTAACTGAAGCGTTACAAAATTACCGTAAAATGTAATCGATAACAAGTAATCCATTACTTGTAACGCGTTACGTATGCAAATCTGGTTTGCGAGCCAGACACGCTACAAAGCCGCACAATTCACTTTTTTTATTGTAGGCCACGCAAGGTACGCTTGGACGGCTTGGCAACTAGACGGAGTTTATATGTCTATATGCGTGCCCGTGAAACCGAAGAGAGGCGACATCAGCGGCAGGACGATCCGGAGATGCGATAGTGTCTCCGGCCGGATCTCGGAGCGCACTCGCGTCTCCCAGCATGATAAGCGAATGAGAAGGCAAAGTGAACGGGCAAGATAACGCTGTCGCGTTCCACTTTAAAGGCGAAGCTTAAGCGTGTTCCAAGTTCTGACTCAGGGGTTCTGTAATAAAAAATGTTTCCGAATATATATATAGATATATATATTTTTTAGACATGCTCATTTTTGCATTTACAAGGTTTTATTTTTTTTCCGCTAAAAGATTTCACGTGTTTTTATGCAAACACATATTCTGTTTTGTGCACCAAATCCACGCATACCCCACCAATAAAATTTACTTTAAGTATTATTTACCCTAATCTACATTATGTGGAGCAATGATGGTAAGGAAGAGAATATATTTTCCTTCGGAAACCCTTCGCTCAGTGGAACGCGGGGTATTCATACGTCCAGCGCCGAAATGAGCTTTAAGCTGTACTTTTTTATTTTGTTTTGTCGTTAATTAAGGATTATCCCCTTAATTTCTTCAACTTTATTTCTGCGTAGTCTACGGGAATAAAGACGCGCGTTTATATTTAATGTGAAGGTCAAGCTAAATACAGGGCGTCACAGAAGAAATTTTACACGGTCTTTTTACCGCAAACATAAACTAGGCATCGCCGAACGCTCATTTTCCGCCCAAAGGTAGCCCTAGAGGTCACAACCAGATGCCGAAGTTTCAGCCCGATCCAATAACTTAATCAAAAGTTATAAGTGATTTCTGAAAATTTCATTGGGAAAATGGCGGCCGACGGAGTTTTCGAACACATGGGGCTCTATAACACCAGAAACCGAAAACGGGCAAAAATGGGCTCCATTTTCCCATTGAAATTTTCAGAAAATCACTTATAACTTTTGATTAAGTTATCGGATCGGGCTGAAACTTCGGCATCTGGTTGTGACCTCTAGGGCTACCTTTGGGCGGAGAATGAGCGTTCGGCGATGCCTAGTTTATTTTTTGCGGTAAAAAAGACCGTGTAAATTTTCTTTTGTGACACCCTGTACATCGGATGCGTGTAGTAATCAACTTACGCCTATAGCTAAATCTAATGATGAAAAGAATCTCGCATTAACGGATTGGCCGGCGATATTATACGAATATGACAAAACGCCAAATACTTGACAGCTATTTCCTTGTGAACGACGTATTTGTCTTACATTTTGCAGATATTAAAATCCGCTGTCGACTACCCAAAGTACACGTTGCCTCATATCAAACAGACAGGCACAGTTTCATAACGCCTTTTTTTTCCAAAAACTAAAGCTCCAATTAGACTTGTTCGAAATTATAACTTTGTTAAACAGTATGTGATGGTAATGAAACTATAGCGATTTTGTCTTCGCTCAAATTTATTCGTCAATGGTAAATGATACACTGCGGATAACCCCCGTTTGTTTTGTCAGACATAGCGCGGTCTCATGCAGTATAGAAGAAAATATTAAAAAAATAAGGAAAAACTGCGAAGTAGTTTTTATTTCGGCGTAGTACGTTTGGGCGGGGTGGCAGGTGTCCAATAATGGAGCAGTGACACTCCATGAGGACGGAAAATGAAACACGTGCACATTGGGATTCGTCCTTCGCCCCCTTTAATTAATGCGAACAGGGAGCTTTCTCGCCGAGTAATGAACACTTCGCCAGGGGTTTCATGCCTCAAACGATTCCCCGAAGCTTTCCACACCCCATCCTCCCGCACACGATCACGCAACCAAGGGCAGGACGCGCAGCCTTCGAAATCGGATTGATGTGATGGCGTGGAGCGTTTAGTTCAGGGGTTGGAGACGGCACGGAACGTGACAGTTGTAGGGAACAGGCTAAAGTGGAGTTTGAAAAACGGCTGTCATTTTATTGAAAAAGATCCGCCGGTGCAAACGTTCGCGACATAAAAATTCGTACAGAACAAAACGATTTGCCGTCTCTTCGGTGTTTTTCCAAAGGCGTTCTAAATGTATAACATTTATAGGGCTTCTCCTCGCTCCTCTTTTTGCCATGACAGTAGGGGGGCCACTCAAGTTCACATTGGGAGCGTTTTGTAAATATATAAAGCTGCCACAACGTCTCGTAAAACTGCGACGTCACGTGACGTCATAGTACCACGTGACGTAACAGTGTCAGTTACGTCATTGTGTCATGAGACGCTATGCTGTCACGTGACATTACGTCACGTGACGTCATAGTTTTAACTGACGTCATAATGTCACGTGAAACTTTGAGGTAATAGAGGCTATACGTCAAGGATAAAAGACCCTGAGGCTGACCCTATAAATGATGTGCTTTTAAAAACACCTTGAAGGTGTAAACTGAGCTCAGTTTTCTTCAAGAGACAGGTACGACCCAAACCAGGACAGTAGAATAAAAAAAATGTTACCTGATTTTTACCAAACTAATTCCAAACACCAGCTCAGAATACACAAACTACGAAGAGGAACAAACACGACAGGACAATGCTGTAGCGGCACCATACAGCATCGTCCTGTCGTGTTTGTTCCTCTTCGTAGTCCGTGTTTTCTGAGCTGTTTTCCCAATCATGTATAACGTCAACCAAATGGCCCAGTTCTCCACCAAAAGCTTCATGACGACGCACATATCAAACCAGACAGGGCACCACCGATATATGTGACAAAAATGACGTGAGCCGACGTCGGATTAAAAGGCTTCTGTCCTGTCCATTTATCAAGCACCCAATAAATCGATGATCAGAGTCAGATGATTTCGATTGGCAAGAACTTAGTTTGTCAGCACGGTTCGGTTTCTGTTTTATAACTTACAAATATTATTCCGTACTTTTCATTTGTTTTATGTCTAAACCTGCTCTCCAGGGAGCCCCGCGTCCTACAAGTGTAACGTCCCTTAGGGAATTCGGATAAATCCTCGCGGCACACTAATCTCTAAATTATCACTCTCACAGTTTTCGGGGTTTTATTTTGAATTTTTTTTTCCATCTCACCACCTATTTCATTTGAGAAGTCTCATTTCGGTTGCAAAAAACAGCAACGGCGTTTCCACGACACAATGCACGGCCGACTTCCGGCCCGGGGCGACACGTAGGCTCCCTCGTAAGAGACAATTCCGCCTTGTCACCAGGCGGTACGTGACAATAAACCGGGCGGGCCGACGCTGACAGCTCTGCCGCCAGACACAAAGACACAAAGAAGGCATGGAAGGAACACGAGAGGAGGAGAAGGAGAAGGAGAAGGAGAAAGAGGAGGGGTGGAAATGACATAAAATTGATATATAATGAGAAAAAGAGAGGTGGGGGGGGAGTGAAAGCGATGACCGTTTGGACACTTTTTGTATCCCAAAATACCCAGCGTCCTGTTCACTAGAAGAAGCAGCCCAGTCAATATCTGTTTCACCTGAAGTTATACACCGGGAATAGGAAGACGGGAATCTCCCCTGTCTAAAATTCCCAAACTCGTTGCGTCCCACTTGCAGATTTCATCGGGAGTAAATTGTTTTCGGCTAGCTAGAGAACGTCGTACAACCATTTTTTGCTGCATTTTCTAAGCTTTTGAGGTAAAAACATTTTACTGATTGACTGGTAGAAACAGAAACTTAGAAGGACAGAGCAAGGCTCTGTCCCTTCTACTTGTTTGCTCAGTCTCGTTAGTTCAACATGAAATATCCACCAGCTCGCCTGTACTTTAACCGTTTTTTCAATTAATGCACTGTCTTGGCGCTCTTTCTTGTAACAAGAGTGGAGTGCAGCAAAATAGTTTGGAATTCAAGGCAGATGAGATGTTAAAGAGCATTGAAAGAAAAAGGTGAAATATTTGGCGTCCGGTTGTAATTTTGATTTGAGTGTGGCATTTTATTAGCGGTACTTCGTGATATTGTAGAGACGATGACGAGAAACAGGAGACACGTGCGCGGGAGGAGCTGCAGAGCAACTCCTTTCAGTGTTATTTTATTTTTAATTAATTTTGAACTATTTTTCCTTCACATAGCGTCGATAGCGGAACGTTGTTTCAGCCATATTTATGAAAGATAATTTTCTTTATACTCGTGCCATTATTAAAAATTTCGTTCCATCTGGGTATTTTGTTGAAATGTCTACTACTTTTTAGAGCTTGTCTAACTTATAATTTCAGAATTAGTGCTAAGATTTCTCAGAGAACAATATAAGTTGTAAGGTCGGTTCATTTGAATTCGGCCAAACGTGTTTTGTGAGGTTTACGGAATATTTTCGAAATAAATATGTGTGATAATTCCAGGAATCCCAGGATAAACAAAACTGCAATTAAAAAAAGTTAAAGCCCAGAAATGTGATGCAAAAAGAAATTTGAAGTGCCACTGTTGGAATGCACCAAAAACTTGATTTGAGCTTCTGTAGAATATTGCGGTTGTTTAAAAGTTTTGATTATTTTCCACACTGCCAATAATTTACTGAGTAAAGAAAATTGCGGGCTATCTTTTTTTACATCAAGTTATTTTTAATTTTTTGCGAAAAAAAGTTTACTTTACGAAATTGCAAACTTGTTATTTTGAGCAATTTAGCTTCGATTTCAGATTGTCGTAGAAAATGAGCTTCTAAAAACTATGATACGAAACTCCCATCAGTGTATTGCTTAATAAGCTGTCTAAACATATATTGTTCATGTAGGTGTGCTTAATGATATTAGTTATATTTCACTCAAAACTTGCAAAATAAAAAATAATTTTAGATATTTAAAATCGATTTTCTCAAATGCCCTTTTTTTACTTTTTCAGCCCTTTTCCCATGAAGTTAACATTCACTGGATAGAAAGATTACTTGATATTTTTCATTGTATTATTAAGGAACCATTTAAATATGCCTCCTTTTTGCTCCACACTAGTAAAAAGAAATGTCAAATTTGTTACTTGAGGCCAGCCTTTAAAACATATTTCACTATTTATTTTCTTTTTATTGTTTGTGGATGACACAGATGTTAAAAAATCACTATATATTTATGGATTGACCTTAGTGTTGTTTTTTTGTGTGTTCTCAAGGAAATCTAGTTAAATAAGCCACTTTTTATTTGACTCGAAAATCATGTTTTCACTGCAACTTTCTTGATAGGTTTAAGAATAACAGTTGTTGCAAAAAGAAACTTGACCATGATGTATTCTTTATTATATTTTTCTCACAATATCACGTACGTTACTCTACGACGTCCTTCCAAGCTAAAATGAAGCACTTCGTTTCAATTAAGTCGTATCTAATCACGGACTGTCGCAAGCCAGTCATCATGCTTCCAACGCTGACAGAAGAGGGTTCTTTTCTTTCTTTTTAGTAGTCGGTGAAATGTTATTTGACAAATTGAAAGGCATAAAATTTAGTAAACGCTAATAAATCAACGTCTAATGCAGCAGATTAGCACGTGTGTAATGACCATGCGCAATTTGCACGGGTCAAATTGAGCACTGTTTTTTTTATTTGAATAAGCATGATAACCCGCTTTTTTGTTCAATGACATCCTATTAAATTACTATTTTGTAAGCGATGAAAAAACAATTTTGCTTGGTTGTTTAAGACGAACTCGCTTGCATCGAAGTGCAAGATTCGCATTAAATATGTATGTCCAGAGAAAACGACACTTTGTACCATGCCATCAAGCACATTATTCCGTAGCTGTAAATGAAATATTTTTTTATGTGCGGAGGTAACAAGGTTATTTATCTATCTATATATACATTGCATTCAATTTCGTTAAAAAATAAATAAACCTACGATGTTTAAGCATTTCTCCTCTTCTGAAAAAGTTATTTTGATTAATCCTTTTGGAAAGTTTTTCCATCTATGGCGCACTTGGTCATAAACCTCGGGCTATGAATTACGACGAAAGTAAATCCTTGAGAAGAAGAACAAGGTGGACAAAGGACAAACACAAATCTCCAAACAAAGCTAGGTGAGTGGTGGGCAACCAAAAATATCCGCCTGGTCCAGGTATCGAACCATGGACCTCTCATTTTCAGCGGAGCACTCTACCAACTGAGCTAACCAGGCGTTAGATATCAGTAGACTTTTCCGGTCACACACTATTGACCTAACTGTGTGTGGACACCTGTGTCTGACCTTTGTCCCCCTTGTTCCCCTTCTGCGGAATTATAATCATTCTTCTTGTCATGCTCGCTTGCACCTTTGTTTTTAATTGTATTAAAACTATAAATATTCTACTAGTTGCATTTTCAATGGACATTTATATTCAATTCTTTACAGTTTGGTTTGTGGCCCTCAGGCTTTATCATAACAGCTTCGAAGCAGCGTTCCAAACAATCGGAGGGGAAAACATATTAGAAGCACCACATATGGCTGGTAACCATACATCATGATATTGGAATTAGGTGTGATATGTTACATCAGATCAAAGTATATTCATGCCATTTTTCTGTGCGCTCTTCACTCCCACACTTAGAAGTCCCGCCTCAGCTGACGTGACAGTTTGACCGAGCCAATCAAACAGCGCCAAAAGTGCATCGTCACGGCACTCGTTATATTTGTGGGGTTGATATCCTCCGGCTAAACAAATCACGTAAAGGTAAAAGCGCAGGGTCATGACGCATTCATCCCGCGTGACCATAGCCGCTTTTATTCTTAAAAGTATGTCAATTCACCAACATCACCGACACCGACAATTCACCACGGAGAGTCAGACCGCTGGAGAAGAAAAAGATATGCGAGGAGCAGCGCCGAATGGCTACCGATATGGCAGCAAATGCCGAGCCCTCTTCATGGGTGAACTAGAGTTCCTCTATATGCTCCCCGAAGGGGTAGCAAAGTTGCGCATTTGATTTCCCTCGCCGCCACGCCGCTATTCGCCGAGATCCACCACGTGAGGAGCAGCATCCGGCGCTGTGGAAGAAAGCCACCTTTAAGCGCGAAACACATGCGCGTCGAAACTGTCGGTCCGGCGTGGAACTGTCGGGAAGATGGCTGCTCCGAATGCCGCACAGGACGGTTCGCGACGCCATGGCTTCCGGACGTGTCGTTGCGTCGCTCCGTTCAGCTCCGCCCAGTTACGGGTATCCCCTACCGAATGGATGGATGAATGCTAATGGCCATATTTATAACGGGCGGTAGCTCGCGCCACCTAGCCTAGAAAACTAAAATACTACCCTCGCCCTCTGGTTTTTCTGACTTTAAAACAAACATAATATTTTTATTACATTCTATTAAAGTGTGCGTGTGTAGAGATTTTCCGTGAGGTTACTTTTCTGCTCAACATCACTTAATCGCGATGGACCGCAGCGGACCTTAGGAGCCATCCCAGCGAAGCAAGCACTGCGTACAAATCACGTGACTACGCACACCGCGCATTGCTGCGTCTCTCCCGAAGTTGACGTGACACTCACACGGCATTGGAATGGCTCGTAGCGTCCGCTGCTCTCCATCGTAAGGTGAAACGGAGTACATTCGGGTTTCGACGGCCTCGATCGGTCCCCGAAGGCCGGCTTGCTATGGCGCGCGAGATCAGCAGCTTGTTTTGCGCGCGCGAGAAAACTCGATGGCGTCCATCTCCTTCACCGCGCACCGCCACTACCGCCACATGTGTGCGTGTAGGCGTTGTAAAGGGGAATATCCGCTTCCCCGAACCGCCCGAACCACGAAGCGCCTCCTCGCCCGATCGGGCCGAATGTCACGTGACAACATGACCTTCGCGGCATCCGTGCTGCCATTGGCTGCGGCCGTCCGAAAATCGCACAGCCGTGCGGCGATATCTAGCAAGTTGGACGCACGCCGTCGCCGGACGGAGGCCCCGTCCGACGCTCCGTTGCGACGAAAACCCTCGCCCTCGGACGTCGTTCCGGCGGTTCGCACGCCGAATCGGACAGTTTGGACGCGCATGTGTCTCGCGCAGCGCGAAACACATGCGCGTCCAAACTGTCCGATTCGGCGTGCGAACCGCCGGAACGACGTCGAGGGCGAGGGTTTTCGTCGCAACGGAGCGTCGGACGGGGCCTCCGTCCGGCGACGGCGTGCGTCCAACTTGCTAGATATCGCCGCACGGCTGTGCGATTTTCGGATGGCCGCAGCCAATCAGCACGGATGGCGCGAAGGTCATGTTGTCACGTGGCTTTCGGACCGATCGGGCGAGGAGGCGCTTCGTGGTTCGGGCAGTTCGGGGAAGCGGATATCCCCCCTTTACAACGCCGTCGCCTACACGCACACATGTGGCGGTGCGCGGTGAAGGAGATGGACGCCATCGAGTTTTCTCTCGCGCGCAAAGACAAGCTGCTGATCTCGCGCGCCATAGTAAGCCGGCCTTCGGGGACCGATCGAGGCCGTCGAAACCCGAATGTACTCCGTTTCACCTTACGATGGAGAGCAGCGTACGCTACGAGCCATTCCTATGCCGTGTGAGTGTCACGTCAACTTCGGGAGAGACGCAGCAATGCGCGGTGTGCGTAGTCACGTGATTTGTACGCAGTGCTCGCTTCGCTGGGATGGCTCCTAAGGTCCGCTGCGGTCCATCGCGATTAAGTGATGTTGAACAGAAAAGTAACCTCACGGAAAATCTCTACACACGCACACTTTAATATAATGTAATAAAATATTATGTTTGTTTTAAAGTCAGAAAAACCAAGAAGGGCGAGGGTAGTATTTTAGTTTTCTAGGCTAGGTGGCGCGAGCTACCGCCCGTTATAAATATAGCCATTAGCATTCATCCATCCATTCGGTAGAGGGATACCCAAAACTGGGCGGAGCTGAACGGAGCGACGCAACGACGCGTCGGAAGCCATGTGTCGCGAACCGTCCTGTGCGGCGATTCGGAGCAGCCATCTTCCCGACAGTTCGCACGCCGGACCGGACAGTTTTGACGCGCATGTGTTTCGCGCTTTACGGTCGCCCCGCCGACGTTTCTCGCGCCCCGTCGAATGTTCCCCTGCTTTCGCCCTCCTTCTCCTCCTCTCCTGTTTTCCACGCGCGGCGGCGCGCGCGGCGCCGCTATTCGCCAAATATAGTCACGTGAGGAGCAAAGCATCCAGGGCGTGCGGGAAAGCCGGCGCTACGGCCGCCCGCCGAGGCTGAATGCGCAACTCTGCTACCGTAGGTAGCTATACAGGAACTCTAGGGTGAACCGGGTGAACGGGGAGACAGCGCCGCGCGGCGGCCTGCGGCCTCTCCCCGAAACACATCGGCGTTTGGTTGTTTGCATTCCTCCAAGGTCATAGTCCACTAAAGGCGTGGTCAGCAGCGCGGTGAGAGAAAAAGAAAGAGAAAAGAGGTTATGAAAGGAGGCTAGGGGCGCATTGAGAAACGGGAGAAAGGCGGAATGGTGGAAGGTCGACGCCAAATGGTATCCACTCCCGAAAGAAACAAAAAGGAACGCGTCAGTGTTTCCGGATTTCACCGCCGGGTGAATTCTTTGGCGCTGTCTGACAGGCCCCCTGCGCGCGCGCTCTTCCCTGATCTCTTTTCCCTTTACAGAGCCCACGTTCTTTCGCGACAGGCTTTCTAGAATAAAGGAAGCTACGGCGTGACTGGTTTAGTCGGGGAGGAAGTGGCCGAGTGGGATAACGCGTCTCAGCTCGGAGCGGGGATTTGACCTCCTGGGCTCGATCCCCGCCGCCCCCGCCCGGTTCGATCTGGATAAGTTTCGTACCGGCACGCGTTCGTGTAATCACTACTGCGTGATGAGTTAAGCCCCAGGTTAGCGGTTGTACTGCACTGGCTAAATTTCTCATCTACAACTAAGAGACCGATCACCCGTTGAGGCGTATCTCCTTTGAGGCTGTATAAACATAAAAGCAAGCGAATTTTTTTTCGTGTAGTCGGTGCTTACAGACGCACGCAAGCGATGAGCGCTAGTGGCGATGCATATTCGGCTCTGATGGATTGCTTCCATAGTATTCTAGCGTCGGCTACGGCCTTGTTTAAAGTAAATCAAAGTATTGGCGACGTGCGCGATCGAAAGCGTCGCTGTGGACGGCCTTCCACGATTGGCCGAATACTGACTATGACGTCAGCAAAGGTTTTCTCATCGTTAAAAATAAGAGTAACCTAAGAACTTACATTTTGATTGTGATGGCAATGTTGGTTTCAGCGCGCAATGCTTTCAAGCTTCCAACATGCTATTTAAAAACACCATCAAACTTGTTCTTTGCAAGGTAATGACGTCACGAAAGGGAGCCATAGGAGGGCGCCACCGAAACATCTAGCCGCTAATAGAACTCGGGCCTTGCGTTTTCCGAACGATGTAAGCTCTCGTCAATGTTGCGGAATGAATGACGCATGTGAGGGTTTATTTGAACCTTACGTGCATCACGCTTCAAAGCAAAGTTTCAAAAGGCTGATTTTCCACCCGGGAAGACGTTTTCTTTTCATTTTTTGAGTGTGTGGGCCGACGAGACGACTTCTGAGGCTGGTATTTTTGTGCGGCACGATTGCCACGATCAAAGTCAAGCCTAGTCCATTAAATTACGACACTTTTGTTCGTACGATATTTTTTTTGCATTGCGGTGTCTGTAAATGACTGCCATGAACAAAATTACATTAAAGGGCCCATGAAACAAATTTTGGGCTGCGATAAATTGATTGAGATTGAGATATTACTAATAACATATTGTTTTGTGGGCCAAAAAAAGGCAAAAAGTCAAAAGCTTGACTTTCAGTACGAACATTTGAAAACGCAGAGGGCAATTTTGTCCCTGCATCCCTTCAAAAGCTCTCTGCCTTTTCACTGTGATACATCCGTGGTACCCAAAGCGCGTCACCAGGCCCAAACGCACGTCACACAACGCCGGACCTCGCTTATTATCTTCGCCCTTAAGCTGAGAGTGCGGTGGAAGTTATGCACTTGCCGGACCAATCAGCCGCCTCCTTTCATCACCTGACCTCAATCACTGCTCGAGGGAGCGTCATCACGTAGAAAAAGTGCGGCTGGCCCAACAAACACTTAGCTTCCACAGCACTGTCAGCTTAAAGGTGAACGGGGTGGGGAAAGCAACTTTTGTCCGAATTTGTAGCGACAGGCTAATCTTCAAAGGAGAGAATTGCGCTATCCGGGTACAGAAATGACGGTCCAAGCAAGAGGGAACTTCCCCCTTTCAGTTTTCTTGAACTGATCGGTAACATGCACGATTCGTGAGTTGAGAAGGAAACCTAAACAGCAAAAGTTGAAAAATCGTTTCATGACCCCTTTAAGTCTGCTTACGTGTAAGAATGCGAACGCATTATAGTCCGGCGGTAACATCACGCCCCCCAACTGCGCAGGCGAGGCGCCCCTGCCGGCTTCAAGGCTTCCATGACGAAGCACCTGCTTTGCTCTGCTTTTCTTTGTGGTTTATTGCCGAGGCGCGTGCGCTTTGACCTTGAGCGGCGCGTACTTGATGACGTATTTTTATTTCCGTTTTCGGGGACAACGCCAACGCCAATGTGGCACACAGCGGGCTGCCGCAGTATATAAGGCCCTTGTAATACATCACAGTGCACTGGATAAAGTATGTGGCTGGCCCAACGAGCACGTAGCTTCCACAGCACTGTCAGCTTAAAGGTGAACGGGGTGGGGAAAGCAATTTTTGTCCAAATTTGGAGCGACAGGCCAATTTTCTAGGGGGAGAATTGCGGTCTCCGGGTACATAAATGAGGGTCCAAGCAAGAGGGGACTCCCCCATTTCAGTTTTCTTGAACTGTTCGGTAACATGCGTGATTCGTGAGTTGAGAAGGAAACCTAAACGGGAAAAAGTTGAAAAATCGTTTCATGACCCCTTTAAGTCTGCTTACGTGTAAAAATACGAACGCAATATAGTCTGGCGGTAACATCACGCTCCCCAACTGCGCAGGCGCGGCGCCCCTGCCGGCTTCAAGGCTTCCATGACGAAGCACCTGCTCTGCTGGGCTTTTCTTTGTGGTTTATTTCCGAGGCGCGTCCGCTTTGACCTTGAGCGGCGCGTGCTTGATGACGTATTTTTATGTCCATTTTCGGGGACAACGCCGACGCTTTTTTGCGTAAGGAGACATATAAGCCTTCTGCCTTAAAACAAATCGTATAGAATGTGGCACACAGCGGGCTGCCGCAGTATATAAGGCACTTGTAATACATCCCAGTGCACTGGATAAAGTATGTGCCTTACGGTCCAACGTTCGAATATTGCCAACAAATTAATTTTATGTTCCAATTCATGACATTTAAATACCCCAAAACCGTAATATGCGGCACGTATTAAATATATAGCTAATTAAATTTACCTTTAATAGAACTGCGTTCCTCGAAATGCTCCACCCAATTCTCCAGAACTTAAATATTTTTATATGCTTCATTGTTTGAGAAAGGTCCCTTAACCCTCTACTCCCGTCGCGGTAACTAGATATTTTAAAGTAAAAAAAAAAAACAACGAGAAGCAGACGAAATTTAAACACGTAATACACCATCCACGATCACACAAAGCGCACATACTCAGTACTTCAGACCCATTAACAGAAGTAGGACTCTGATCAATATCGCGTCTGTCTGGTTGACGTCAATCACGGTAACCACCACAGGGCTATTATATCATCGAAACACGATTCCCCAAGGCGGAACCACCCTCAAGAGCGTTCAATTATTTTTTTCTAACATGCAGCTAGAATTAAAAAAAAAATTAAGATTGCGAAGGATACGTTTTTTTTTTTCGGGCACTCTCGGCTACGTTCTTAAAGAAGCACCCAGTAAGTTCTGGAAGTTCTTATCTGGGAAAAATAAAAAATAAGTTGAGTGTATATCTGTTGGCGGCTGCCAAGTAACTGATCCTAAGAAGATTGCGGTACTGTTTAATCAGTACTTTCAGTCTGTTTTCAGTGCTCATAGGCAAACGGTAGACAATGAAGCAAGTGAGTCACGCTCGCTTATGGGAGAGCTCTGTTTGAGTCAGGAGGGTATCTTTACCGTTTTGCTTAATCTGGATATTAAGAAAGCCACTGGACCAGATAATATACCGTCGGCATTTCTTAGGCAATATGCCAAGTGGATGTCCCGCTACTTGTACGTTATTTTTGACCTGTCATTGCGAAGAAGGATTCTTTCATCAGACTGGCGTTTCGCACGTGTTGTGCCGGTTTTGAAAAGTGGGGATGCACAAAGTGTGTGAAATTACAGACCAATATACCTTACTTCCGTTAGCTGTAATGCTCGAGCATATTATTAGCAAATATATTATGGACTATTTGGAAACCAGTGATTTGCTTACAAGTGCACAGCATGGCTTCTGGCATGGGCTGTCGACGGTCACCCAACTGGTTACAATATTTCACGATTTCGCGCTAGCAATTAATAAAATAAAGCAGCTTGACGCTATTTTTCTAGATTTCGCAAAGGCGTTTGATAAAGTACCGCACAACAAACTGAAACAAAAACTCTGCGCAATAGGAATGAGAAGCAGCCTTGTAGAATTCATTCATTCATACCTTACTAATCGCTCCCAATTTGTAGAAATTAACCACCACTATTCAAGTCCCTTGCCGGTCACATTGGGCGTCCCGCAACTGTCAGTTCTCGGACCATTTCTATTTCTTATTTATATAAATGACATTGTTGAAACTGCGGGTAAAGGGGTTAGTACACGGCTTTTTGCTGATGATTTTGTGGTCTATAAAGAAATAGAATCCAGTGCAGATAAAATTAAACTGAACGGAACTCTTCAAAACATATTCCAGTGGTGCGAGGAGTGGCAAATGCCATTAAATTTGAATAAATGTACAGTTCTCCCAGTGACTAACAAAAAGACAGTTAAAACATTTCCTTACTCAATTGGCAGCGTTAGGCTTGGGGAATCAACGCAAGTAAAATACCTCGGCGTAACAATTACTGAAACCTTGAGTTGGGACGCGCACATTATCAATGTCTGCTCCACTGCACTCACGACTCTGTGATCTCTAAAAAGAAAGCTGCCGTTAGCCCCGCCCTCTGTTAAACTTAGCATATACAGAACATTAGTAAGGTTACATTTAGAGTATGCGTGCGTGCTTTGGGACCCATACACACAAAGAAACACCGAAGAACTAGAAAAAATACAAAAACTAGCAGCAAGATTTATTTGCAATAGATTCCGGCGATTAGACAATTCATCACAAATGTTAGACACACTTCAATTAGATTATCTTCATTTACGTCGAAAACACTTGAGACTCAAGTTGTTATACTTGTTTTACCAGGACACCTGAAGGTTGACTATTCCCGCTAACTAACACCTGTTTTACGTCGTGACACGCGATCCAATCACGGCAGATTACTGGAATCATATCGCAGTAACAATAAAAAGTTTCAAAACTCTTTTTTTCTCCCAAAACAATAACTAATTGGAATGAACTTCCTAAAGAGATCGTCGACAGCTCATCAACGGATGACTTTCTTGAACAGCTACGAGCTCTACAAGCCTGAAGGTTTGAATTGATTTTATTTTGCTATTTTTTGGTATTAGAGTGTTGTTTCATTGTATTGAAGTTTTTCCCTTTTCATTATGTCCTGTACAATTTATTACACGTCCACCCCTGCCGGTTTCCTAGCGGGGCCTGCAGTATGGTTAAATATATAAATAAATAAATACGCTTTGTTTTCATGCTGTAATTGAGGGTTCTCCAAACCCCGGACCGCGGGCCAGTGGCGGCCCGCGGATGACAGCGGTCTTTGCAGTGATGCTCGGCCCTCAACCCACTGCTCTCAAAGCACAAAATAAGCGCACGTAAAATAAATCTGTACAGCGACACGCACCAAATGAGACACGCACAAAAAAGCAAAGAAAAGCAAAAGCGTTGTTCGAAATAACTATTCGAAAATTTGAATATTCACACAACAATAAAGTTTTCTCTCATGAGGGCGAACTGCAGTTTGCTGCGAATATTCGAATTTTTGAATAACAGTTTCGAATAATACGGTATTTGATATTCACTTCGATATGAACTTTCGTATTTTTCGAAGTGTTGACCGCGCGGTTAGCCCCTTGAGCGCACTTCTATCCGAGCACAGATGCAGTACGGAGAAGCAGCACCCGCGGAGCTCACTTCCGCGGGTGTTGCTTCTCCGGAGCGCACCAGTGCTCGCTAAGAAGCGCGCTCAACGGGGCTAACCCACCGCGATCAACACTTCGAAACGTAGAAATTGCAGTCACGTTTTTAAGTGGAAAGCCCACTTTCAAAGCGCGACGATGCACGGCGCGCGTAGCGTGTGTAAAAAGAACAAAACATTGTGAATGTTGATATATTCACTACAGTCAAATTTTCAAAGTTAAACTGTGGCTAATATGCGACAGTATAGGTTAGAGAGATATGTCCTGAGAACCTACGTTTACAATTCATGATCATCTTTTTTATTTTTTGAAATTCTAAATACAATAAAGAATATTTGCGTATAGCAAGAAAATTTATAAATTCCTCAATTAGGTATAGCAGGGCATCTCTTTAGGCTTAAGTTTATGTCAAATGCATCTTTTACTTGCCAATCTCATGTGGGCAATATACGTTCTGAGGTCACAGTTTATAAATATAGCTAGATTAAAATTAGCTTGGCTATGGACACGTAGAAGCTTGGGAACAACCTTACGAGTTCAAGTGGAGTTTCGGTTGGGCATGGTGCAGTATAGTGAAAAGCTTGGAGAAACTAGAGTAGCTTATTAGGCTTACAGAGTAACGAAACTCACAAGCTCCGAACTGGGGCGCTCAAATTCATCTATATCCATGCCACAACTTTGAAGCCTACGACATCATTTACATTGCAGCTTATCTGCACTTTTGTAATCATTACTTATTGGTTCACGTTAAAGACGCCAGGTAAGAAGTCATACCGCAATGGTCCAATATCTCATTTCATTCATTCAT
>JAZHYW010007539.1:0-43508 GCA_037355805.1 Ixodes ricinus
ACCTCGCAGCTGGGCACTCTGTTTCATGGTCGCCTTCTTTCAGCGCATACTCCCTTGGTAAAGCTGGACTTTCCCCGCCCACAAACGCAGACAGGATAATCCGTTCCGGTGGGAGCAACTTCCGCCGCTGGCGCAACCGTACGAGCGACGATGCTTGTTCACGTAATCCTTTCGCGCCCTTCCGATACCGTAGAGGCCGGCAAAGATTGCGAGTCACCTTTGGGAAACTTTGTTGGGCCCGGCGTCAGCGGCGAAGTATACTTCGTTTCATCTTTTGCTTCAACCAAAATATTTTTTCTTCAGCAGCGTACCACTAGCACCGCAACTAAATGCGCAGTCGTCCGGTTGATCTCATCGTCGTGGCGCGAGACTTCAACCTCGACGTCAGGTGCACTCACTCAGCGTACTCTCCGAACGTCGTGGGAATAAAGAGGGTCTAATCATGACAATCTCAACTTTCCGAAAAAAATAGAAAATAAAGTTTTTTTTTGTTTTTTTTCATGGAAGACTTGCCGAGGCAAACTTCGCATGTTTCTGTCGTGGACACTGAAGATGCGAAATCACCCTGCTACTTGCTATTTTGTGTCGTGAAAAATAAATAAGTATCTTCAGTTGTGTAAAACGAACACGATTGCATCCAAGAGCAAGATTCGCATTAAATTAGAATGAACAGAAGAAACTACACACTTTGTTGCTTGCCATCAAACACGTCATTCTGTAGTTGTGAATGAAGACTACTTGGTGTACGGAGGTGCATAGGTTAAAGATATATATTGCTTTCAATTTCATAAAAAAGAATGAAACCTAAGATTTTTAAGTATTTATTCTCTTCTCCCAAAAGATATTTGTTTTACCATTTTGGAACTTTTTTTATCTATGGCCACTTTTGTTATAAACCACGGGATATAAATTATGACGAAAGTAATCCCCGGAGAAAGGGAACAAGGGGAACAAGGAGACAAAGTGCAAACACAAATCTCCAAACACAGCTAGGTGACTGGTTCATGACCAAAAACATCCGCCTGGTCCTAGTATCGAACTATTTCAAGATGAGCGCTCTACCAACTGTGGGAACCAGGAGTGAGGCGTCAGTAGAGGAAACGGGTTTTATCAGCTGCCACCAGTCTAACACCAACAAGCGTGAACGGCTTGCATTTTAGGGTTATGACGATAATACGATGAAATGAAAAGGGGCAAGTGAGCTGGACAAGATCTTTTAGGTCACCCTTAGGTTTTATTATAACAGATTCAAAGCACCGTTCCCGAAAATCAATGATGAAAAAAATAGAAGCACCACAAGTGGCTGGTAACTGTACATCATGATATTAAAATTAGTGTGACATGTTACATCAGTTCGAAAAAGTATATTCATACCATTTTCTGTGTGCCCTTCACACATTAATTAGAAGTCCCACCGCAGCTGACGTCACAGTTTGACCGAGCCAATCAAACAGCGCCAAAAGTGCATCGTCACGGCGCTCGTTATATTTGTGGAGTTTATATCCTCGGCTAAACGAACCACGCAAAGACAAAATCTGAGGATCACGGAGCATTTATAGCGCGTGACCATAGCCACCTTTATTCGTAAAGTATGTCAATTCACCGACGATGCCACGGAGAGCCTGACCGCCAGAAAAAAAAAGGCGAGGAGCAGCCACGAACGGTTATCGATATGGTAGCGCAGAATCACTCCAGGGGTGACCAGGGAGCCAGCGCCGCGCGGCACCTGCGGCCTCTCCGCGAAACAGGTCTGTGTTTGGGAGTCCGCATTCCTCTGAGGTCATAGTCCACCCCTAGCCGCGGTCATCAGCGCGGTGAGAGAAAGGGGAAGTGAAAGGAGGTTATGGCTGGAGGCTACAAGCGCATTGAGAAAATCGAGAAGGGCAGAATGGTGGCGGGTCGAGGCCAAATGCTCTCCTTTCCCGAAAGGAACAAAACAAAAAGGAGCGCGTTCGCGTTTCACGATTTTGCCGCCGGGAGATTTTTTCGGCGAAGCCTGAGAGGCCCCTGCCGCGCGTTCTTCACTGAATTCCTTTCTCCTTTACAGCGGTCACGTTCTTTCGCGACAGGCCTAAAATAAAGGAGGCTACGGCATGACTGGTTTAGTCGGTGATTACAGACGCACGAAAGTGATGACCGCTAGTGACGATACACTTTCGGCGCTAATTCCATTGAATCCTAGCGTCGGCTACAGGTCGGGCTAAAAGTAAAGCACAGTATAGAACTCGGGTCTTGCGTTACCCGAGCGATGTAAGCTCTCGTCAATATTCTGGTATGAATGACGCATGTGAGGGCTCATTTGAGCCTTACGTGCATCACGTTTCAAAGCAAAGTTTAAAGGCTAATTTTACACCCTAAAAAAAACCTGTTCTTTTTTTCTTTATTTGTTTTTGTATGTGGGCCGACCAGACGGCTTTTGAGGCCAAGATCAAAGTCAAGCCTAACTTATTAAATTACAACACATTTTTTGTACGATACCTTAGCTTTTATATTGCGGTGTCTGCAAATGACTGCCATGAACAAAAATACACTCAAAGGGCAACTCCGGTTCATACTTTCGATTTTGGGATTATGACTGTTTTTAGCGCAGTCAGCGTCCCTGAATTGCAAGGTGTACCTTTTTTCTCGTTATTGTGCGTAGTCTTGAAGATATCAACGCCTCAAAGTTTTGTTTGGGGCGCGGCCAACAAAACCAAAACTAGCCGCTCGAGGCCCCGGCAACACCGGAAATCAGCTGCTATGTGAACGTAACGTCAGGATCGTTCTCGTTCAACGAGTACGAAGGCCGAGCGGCACCTACCTCTTTTGCGTTAGCCGTCTAAAGATAGGAAGTAAGCTGATTTTGTTTTCATTCTGTATACGTGGCAGTTATCCAGCATATGTAACAAGAGTTAATGCATATACCCAAAAGCTAGCGGGTCAGTCCCAGACACGAACCTTTGAGGCTCTCCGGCGTGGGCCGCGGCACCCGAACACACGTGTACTGGGCTGTACACGTCTGTTTTTTTTTTGTCTTTTTTCCTCGGGCGCGTAAAAGCCCAAATTCAAAGTCCACTCGTCGAACAGCGTTCACCAACACCTTCTCCAATTTCCGGTCCGTTGGAAACTTGTGAAAAATCACCTCCGGGTTGCGCAGCTGGTTGTTTGAGCAGTCCACAGCGCTACTAGTTGTACTCGGCATCTTTCGAGGAACAGCTGGGCTGTCTTGGCCGCACCGAGTTGCTCACTAAAACGAGTCTTGGAGTCCTCACAAGCAAATAAACGAAAGGCTAAACCGAAGCTACACGGGCTATAGATAAAAGCAACAGCTAAACACGCCAATCACAAGCCGAAGTTGCGGTGGTAGTGGCTCAAAGAAGCGCGCTCCGCGCAACGCCCGGACCGGAAGAAAAAAGAGAACGATACTGACGTCACGGCCAAATGTCGCTTTAGCGATCGGCAACCCGCGGGCCACCCGCTAAGGAGCAGCGGCTAGCGGCGGGTCGCATTTTTATTATCGGCATTAGTTGAAAATGCGGCGTCTCCGGACGTAATTTTTTGGCTGGAGTCGTATTTTGTGTCACGACAGCGATACCAGTAATTTATTTCATTTTGAGTGTTGACCGGAGTTGCCCTTTAAGACTGCTTACCTGTAGGAATGCGAAAGCACTATAGTCCCGCGGTGACATCACGCTCCCCCACTGCGCAAGCGCGGCGCCACCGCCGGCTTCACAGCTTCCGTGACGAAGCATCTGCATTGCTGTGCTTTTTCTCTGTTTTATTTCTGAGGCGCGTCCACTCTGACCTTGAGCGGCGCGTGCTTGATGACGTATTTTTACGGCCATTTTTCGGGAACAACACCGACCTTCTTTTTGCATAATGGGCCATATAAGACTTTTGCCTTAATACAAATTGTATAGAATGTGGCACAGAGAAGGATGCCGCAGTGTATAATGCACTTGTAATACATCTCAGTGCACTAGATGGTGTATGTGCCTCACGGTCCAACATTTGAATGGTGAAAACAAATAAATTTTATGTTCAAGTTCATGACATTTAAATACACTGAAACCGTAAAATAGGACACACACTGAATATATAGCTAATTAAATTTCCCTTTGGTAAAACTATATTCGTCAAACTGCTCCACCAATTTCCCCAGAACTTAAATATTTTCATATGCTTCATTGTTCGATAAAGTTTCCCCAACCCTTTACTCCCGGCGCGAGAATTGGATATTTTAAAGTTTACAAATAACGATAAACAAACGAAATTTAAAAACTGAAATCACCAGCCACGATCAAACAAAGCGCACCTACTCAGTCCTTCAGATCGAGCAGCAGAAGTACTAGGACTCCGGTTAATATCGCGTCAGTCTGGTACGCATCAATCACGGCAATCACCACAGGGCTATTATATCATCGAAAAAATGATTGCTCTGATCATCTCAGGATAGCTGACCTACATCAGCCATCTTCAGACACTCGCCGTTTCTTGCGTATTTTAATACCAGCGACGACAAAAAAGAGACCCGCTAATAGAGCTTCGTGTCCCTAGCCGTGCCAACTCTGTGGCACAGACTCACCTCTACTCTAATATCAGCTATCTCGCTTTTTGATCTGAGTTTGTTCAAGCCTTTTTGCTTTTCGTACTATTTTTTTTGTTTTATCTTTATGGCATGAATCTGTCCTGCCCGTGTCCATGTCATTAGTGACTCCCCAGACGGCTATCCCAATACGTGCTAAATGTCAGCACCCGCGCTCTTCGTTTTTTTCTTCACTTTGATTTTCTTCTTTTTTCATGTTTTTTCTTTTTTTGTAGCATGCCACACAGCAAGAACGCAGCTGCGTTTTATGCTGGTTGTGAATTTTTATGCGTATCTACACTTATATTATTCCGAGTGCATATCACACCTGTTTCCAAAATACAGGTGGGTCTACCTTCCCCGGAGCACTAGCGAGCCAATCAAAGAAATGCCGGGGGTAAAACAGCCAATAGAAAAGAGCCCAAATAAAATATAAATCCAAAAATGTAATGTTAGCCCGAATATGGGAGGCCAAGTTGAGCTATTTGGTACGTAGACAACATATTAAAATAGCGCCCAAGCAAGAGAGAGAGAGGATATGTTATTTTCTACTGTTCTCTGCTTGTGCTCTGTTTTAACATGACGTGCACTCAAACTTTACGCTCGTATACGTGAAATGGGAAACACTGCGTAACTAGCTGTTTTCAATCAAAGCGCTTTTCGCAGAATAATTGTATCGTATTGTAAATTGGAGCAAGTAAAGTTCCACCTTTTAAGAAAACAAAAAACGGGCCCGGGGGTTGGGGGGGGGGAGTGACTATCCAGGATGTAAAGTAACGCTTCTAAGGCACTTTAAGCGGCCCTCAAAAGGAATCGTTTTTTTTTTAACATATCACGTGGCAATTTACTACGTAGGTGCAAACAGGTGGTTGACGTTTACAGTTGGAAAAATGTGGGTAAAATTAATTCCTTGATTTTCCTCACCGTACCTCGTTCAAAAAAACAACAAAAAAACAGAGACCTGTTCTGGGCAATCTACGCCGCCACTTCGAAGACGATGCATGCGTAGGGAGAAGTGCTGTCAACATACGGCGTACGCCCCGTTGAGGGAGCGCCGCCCGATCCAGATTATGATAGCAGACGATCCCGCAATAGAACACAAATCGGCCGGCGCCTGATGATGATGATGATGGTTTGCGGCTCTTCCCTTTTGAATCGGGCGGTCCCGTAGAGTTTGGGACCTAGCCAGTGGGGATTCGGTTATCCCCGTTGGTGAACTAGCATCCACCAGTTCGCTAATCTTCGCTTCGTGGTTTCCACCAGCTCACGCCACCCTCCGTTGGTTATAGGTGTAGCGTCGGCGTTGTTGTTGCCGTTAGTCCCACCCGCAGCGTCTGCCACTGAGCTGGAAGCAGACCCAAAGCCGAGTGCCTCTGCCAGTGCGAGCTCCCGGGTTGCCCGTCCACACTCCGCCGGTCGAACTCGTTGCAGACCAGTGCACGACAGCACAAGGTGTTCAATTGTCTCATCCGCCTGACCACACACACTGCATGCTGCAGATTCCACCGTCTGGTCAAAGCGACGGCGATACACCTGCGTTCGCAGCCCTCCTGCGCGTGACTCAAAGAGGAGCCGGCTGCCCAGGCTGTTATCGTATAGTCCAGTATCTGCCCAAATTTCGTGCTTATGTGTATGGTACATATATGGCGTCGACTGGGACTTTGCCATTTGTACCCACCGAGCTGCCTCCTCCTCTCTCACCCTGTTTCGTATCTCCATTTCCCTCTTCCTATCTGATGTAAAAGTTACAGGGGTTGAAAAGAAGCCGTATTTGTTCTCTAAGTGATACAGCCGCTTCCTCCAGCCAGTCCGCACTCCCGTGAGATACGTGTAGACGAAGAGTCTCTTGGCCCAACGGCCGCGGTCCATGAGATGAAGACGGCTGTCGTAGGTTATCTTACTGGTCGCCTCCCTGGCCTCAAACGACGATCACCCAAATATTCCGTGCGCAGCTTTGGCGGCCACCATTCCGTGACAGCCGGAGCCTGCCTCCCGACCTCTCGTTGACGACGTTCCATGACTTCCCGCACTGTGCCAGGGACACAAAAAACCGCGTTGGCGAAGGTTAATCCAGGCACCACAACCGCCTTCCAGAGTTCGCGAGTCACCAGAAAACGATTGCAACTCCAAAGATTACGTTTTCGGAGTACATTCGTACCTCGCACGGCTGCTTGTCGGAGGTGAGCATAATGATCGGAGAAGTACTCCGGCTTGTTGGTCAGTGCAACTCCCAGCCATTTGTACGACTCCTGTACCTGTGCTTGCTCGCCGTTCAGCACCAGACTGTTTAACTTGGCCTCATCGGACTCGGCTAATTGAAGGACTGCCGACTTTTTAGTGTTGAACCGAAGGCCCAACGTAGCAACCTCCGTCTGACATATACATATTAGACGTTGCAGGTCCTCCACCGTCTCCGCCGTCAATATAATATCGTCCGCATAGGTGAGCCTCGGCAGCATCCACTTCACCTCTGCGCCTCCTTCCATGTGTGTCAGTGAAAAACCCACCTCCGACTCGATGAAGCGTTTCTTCAACCCTGACATATACATAATATAAAGAAGCGGGAGAGTGGGCATCCCTGTTGGAGACCCCTCGTCACTGTGACTTGCGCTGAGTCGACCCCCTTCAGTTGCGTCATTACTGCATTGCGTGAGTACAGGCGCCGTATGAGAGTTAGCCACGAAAGAGGAAAGTGGAGCTCCTCCAAACGTCGCGCAAGTTGCGCGTGCGGCACGCTGTCATATGCATTTCCCTCCAGCGATCCAAGGTACTTCCAGAACTTTCTCGCTGCGTCCCTTCCGCAATATCTAATATCTCGGACGGTCTCCAGATCCGCTGCAGACCGTCCGAGTTAGTCTTGGGTTAGTCGTTGAGCATAGTACTTGCAATCGTGGTATATGGTTCATCTTCTAGCAACCCCACTCCCAGATTCGTCGTCCCAGATTCGTCAAGGGGGCGCACGCCCCCTCGACGCGGCGTGCGCCAGCTGTCGGCAGCACTTCTCCCTAAGCATGCATCGTCTGCGACGTGGCGGCGTAGATTGTAAACAACAGTTACTTTTTTTTAACAAGGTAAGCTCAATTTTTTGTTGTTCTTTTTTTACTGTAAACTTTTATTACCTACTTCCACTTTTGCAGTAAAATGCAACACGATACGTTGAGAAACCGAATTTTTTGGGCCGTCTAAATTGCCTAAGAAGCTTAAGTTTACATGCTGTAGTTGAGGGTCTCCAAACCCCGTACCGCGGGCCAGGTCCGGCCCGCGGATGGCAGTGGTCTTTGCAGTGACACTCGGCCCTCAACCCGCTGCTACCAAAGCAGCAAATAAGCGCACGTAAAATAAATCGGTAGCAGCGGCACGCACCAAAAGGAGCACGCACCAAAAAAGAAAAGCAAAGGCATTGTTCGAAATAACTATTCGAAAATTCGAATATTCGCACAACAATAAAGTTTTCTTCTCATGAGGGCAAACTGCAGTGTGGTGCGAATATTCAAATATTTTAATAACAGTTTCGAATAATACGGTATTTGATATTCGCTTTGATATGAACTGTGATATTCCTTTTTTTAAATGTTGCCCGCGCGGGTTAGCCCCGTTGAGCGCGCTTCTTTCCGAGCACCGATGCAGTGCGGAGAAGCAACAACCCCGCGGAGCTCACTTCCGCGGGTGTTGCTTCAGCGGAGCTCACCAGTGCTCGCTAAGAAGCGCGCTCAACGGGGCTAACCCGCCTCGGTCAACACTTCGAAAAGCAGAAATTGCAGTCACGTTTTTAAGTGGAAAGCGCACTTTCAAAGCAAGATGATGCTCGCGCGCGCGTAGCGTGTGTAAAAGAAACGAAAGCTTTGTGAATGTTGATATATTTACAACAATACAAATTTTCAAAGTTAAACTGTGGCTAATATGCGACCGTATATGTTAGGGAGAGATGTCCTGAAAACCTACGTTTATAATTCATGATCGTATTTTTTTTTTCAAATTCTAGATACAATAAAGAATATTTGCGTATAGCAAGAAGATTTATAAATTCCCTCGATTGGGAATAGCTGGGCTTCTCTCTAGGTTTAATTTTATGTCAAATGCGTCTTTTACTTGCCATTCTCTGTGGGCAATATACTTTCTTAGGTCATAGTTTATAAATATAGCTAGATTAAAATTAGCTTGGATGCGGACCCGTAGAAGCTTGGGAACAACCTTTACCAGTTCAAGTGGAGTTTCGTTTAGGCATGGTGCAGTAGTGAAAAGCTTGGAGAAACTAGAGTCACTTAACAGGCTTGCAGAGTAAGGAAACTCAGAAGCTCCACGCTGGGGCGCTCAGATTTATCCATATCTGTGAGACAACTTTGGGGCCTTACATAGTACACAGAGCAATGACTGTACGCAAAGCGCGCCGTTGGCTTTGTCAACAGGTCCTTCAGGTAAGTGTGTGGTGCTGTGGACAGCCACCATACATCAGTTACGACATCATTTGCATTGCAGCCTATCTGCACTCGTGTAATCATTACTTATTGGTTCACGTTAAAGACGCCAAGTAAGAAGTCATACCGAAATGACCAAATATCTAGTTTTGAGACTTGACACTCTCACTTTTTAAATATCCAGGCAGACCTATAATTCATCCGACGACTGTTCTCTGTGCCGTGTTCCCGTTGCAGTGGCGAAACTTATCGCTTAGAGCTTAGCCGCCTATTCTTTGTCACATTAAGCAGCTCACATTGTTTAACGATTTTCAAGCATTCAAAAGACCGTCGTAGAAACGCAACAACATTTCATCGATTTATTTACAACTTCACACAAGATGGTCAGGACTGGAGACCAATTGAATATAATAAAATATTAGCAAGCTCTTGTGATAGGTCGACAATTGCTTTGCCAGCTAGATGATGCCTGCAGCGATGTACAGCAATGATTTCAACATGACGATTCTGAAGGTCGTTGACAATCGACGTGATCTCTGCCAATCGTTAATTCTGGCAAATGGAGCCCACGGTGAGTTACGAAAATGATTTGATATAAATTTCACGAATCTCTAATATGAGAACACCAAGCATGTTTGTTTCTTCATTCAAACTACCATAGCAGCAAGATGCATCTTTTTCACCGGGGGCATCAAGTCACATGCCTATCTAAACCCGTGCTGTCAAGGCTTCATTAATGTGTTTGTGCCACAAGGCAGGAAAACAGCGATGTAATAATCAAAAGAACTAAAGACCCATTTCGCTCACATCGTCTTTATTCAAACTCTTGGAACTTATAGTCTATAAGCAGATTTCTGAGTACCTCGAGACTAATTATATTATTTGCCCACAACAGCATGGTTTTCGTCGTGTCTACTCCACCTCAACCCAACTTCTTGAATTCACTCGTCGTCATAGCATCGGCTTTAGATGAGAAAGGACAACTCGATGCTATCTTCGCAGATTATTCTAAGGCTTTCGAGAAAGTGCCACATCATAAGCTTCTTCAGAAACTACAAGCGATATTAAATATTACGGCATTAGTTATTTGGATCGAGGATTATTTAAAAATAGATCTCAGTTTGTCTCGAATGTGGATATTCATTCTAGCAATGTCTCGGTTAGTTCCTGTGTCCCACAGGGATCGGTTTAAGAAGCTCTTCTGTTTTTACTATATATTAATGACGTTTCAAATGGTCTTCTAGTCGAAATTCTCCCCTATGCAGATGTATGTGTTTTCTACAACGAAATCAACTCGTTAAGTGACCATGCCTTGCTTATAAACTCTTTGGTATAATTTCTTAATTGAAGTCAGAAGCGGCAGATGGAAATTATTTTGAAAAATTTGTGGTTATGACATTTACTAACAGAAGCAACCGTCTGTTTTGATTATGCTAACCTGATTTTGCGTCAAGTTCATGAATACAGGTATTTGGGTATTTTATTCACGCCTCGTCCCAGGTGGGATAGACACATTAGTTGTATCTGTTCTCGTGCTTTGCAAGGGTTGGGATATGTATAAAACAAAAACCTTAAAATTTTTAATTAATTAAGTAAAAATAACCACGTATAATAGCTTGGTTAGACTTATCTTAGAGTATGGTTGTGTGGCATGGGATCCATATCTAAAGGGTAATATTAAGCAGATTGACGAAATACGAGCAAAGACAGCTACATTTTTTGTAATAGATATGACCCCAATTTGTCTCCTAAATCTTCCATGGCTTACATAGCACTCCCGCCTCTTGAATCAACACGCGCTGTAGCTCCTGTTACTTAAGCTCCTGCACAAAATAGTGAATAATAACTAGGGGTGTCGCGAACATTTGTCGAACCTCGATTTTGGCGTCGAACTTCAAGGTTCGACTGGTTCGCCGAACCTTCGAACTGTCCCTAAATTTCGAAGAAGTTTGACTTGTGGACAGTGTTGTCCGGCTTCTACACGACTATTTCAAAATTTGGCAAATAAATTATATAGAAAGAAGTTTTCTTACATTTTATAAAATGGTTACCAATGCTTCCACCATATAAAAGCGAAAATATGCTCTTTTAAGGCTTTGTTTCGTTAGTAATGCGAACCAGTAATGACAAAACACAAAACAAATATTGCACTTTTCCTCCGCCCGTTGGAGTCAACAGTTTTGTTTTCATTTTCGCGCGTGCGCACAGAAGTCGAACTTTTGTCAAACTTTTGCCGAACATAACGTTGAAAGTTCGAAAAAGTCAAACTTGGTTGAACTCGAATTTGTGCGAGTTTGCGACATCCCTAATAATAACTGTGTTCTTAATCGGGAAAAATGTGTTGCTTTTTTACTCGATCACGCACTCGAAGCTTCCATCATTTAAATCTTGTACCGTACAGAGCCCAACTTAACTGTTTTAAATATTTTTTTTCTAGAAGGATAAAAAACTGGAAAAACATAAATGGATGAGTTCGTTATCTCGAATTTGATAGATTTGTATTAGAAATAGAGTAGTTTCCTTAGTATGGTTCCTGTGTGTCTACTAGTGAAGTCTATGTGATTGTCTTTGTGCTCCTTTTTAACTACAGTGCATATTTCACGGCTTTCTTGGTTTTTGTTCCATAGGGAGTGTACATCTTTAATTGTTTGTCTTTTTGAAAGTATATGTATCTTTTCTTTCCACTCCTGCGATGACCTCATTGAGGTCCCAGTATTTTAAAATAAATCAATAAATAAAAAATCATGAGCCATTTCACTCTGTGAAGGTGGATGACCAGCGAAGCCGTTTAGCATACGACACAGACCCGCCCCGAGGGGCCGGAGGAAACTAGACACGCGCGACGGGACCGCTACCCGGGGAGAGGAAGGAAGGGAAACTAGGCACGCAAGCGCTTGGAACGACGACAAAGAGAGGGCGGTGCGAGCTGTAGACATAGCCGACGTGGTCGCACAGCGGCAAACCTTTGAGAAACCTTTACTATCTACCTGAGAGTCTACTGATCTTGAAAAAGGTGCCTATTGATAACTAAACTACTGAATAGACCTATTGTTAAATTACCCAAGCATCAGAACAATGCAGAAAATGATGTTCCACGCGCCGCACGTGTCGGCGTCTGCAGCAGTAACTGTACGAAAGCGAAAGCCTACAACAAAAGGCATCTTGCACGCGCGTTCGTCAAGGCTTTAGTTTAATTATTTACGTCGAATCTTTTTATACGGGCATAGCCTCCTTTATACTCACAAAGCCTGGCAGTTCAACGACGAAGCCATAGAGTGCCCGGTCGCAGATTTGGAGCGCGAGGATCTGGTAGCAGGGAGCATTTATCGGGGAACCTGGAATTCAGCGCACAGCTTTTGCAGCGACGAGTACCGGAAACTAGGTTTCCAAACCCGAGGAGAAAAGAAGCGGCAGCGCTAGGAACGCGAGGAGGACGAGCGGACATTCCATCGCTCGGGAGAAGTGTGTTTCGGCGTCCGGCCGCAGTGGGGCGCCCATTACATGGCTCTCTTCTCATCCGTTGTGTGCCGCTCTAACTTTTCACTTTCGGCGGACGCGTCTCGTGGCGATCTGTTAGGCTTTGTCAGTATAGAAGGGGCTATGATACGGGGAAGGCGTGCGCGTGCGGCGCCAGCGTCTGCAGCAGTAACTGTTCTAAAGCAAAAGCCTAAAACAAATGGCATCTTGCACACGTGTTCGTCAAAGCTTTATTTTGGTTATTTACTTCGAATCTTTTATACGGAAAAGGCGTGCGCGTGCGGCGCGTGCGGCGGTGAGCGTAATGTTTTTGTCACTGCACACGAAAAATTCAAGGAACCCTAGCCATAAACATCTTCGCTGTAATATAAAAAAATAACTAAGTTGATAACCGTCTGAGTGCCCATTCACACAAGCATATTTGATTAAATTGCTTTATGAGTCACCCGGACAGTTGTGCTTACAATTTCGCAGTCAAAACTACTTCTTAAATTAACCTTCTTTTTTTTTTACGCTCTCTACAAAGCGAGGGAAGTTGAATAATCATATAACACTGCAATCAGAATTTTTTCAAGAAGCAGCCGTTCTCCAAGCATCTTTTGAGCCGAACCAAGCTCAGTCGAAGCAGCCTGATTGGCTGCGAGGCGACGAGCAATACTCTCACCTAAAAAATACTCTCACCTAAAAAAACTTGCTTCCCGCATTCGGCTTGCAATTCCTTCGTTTTATAGTGACAAAGGCAAGTAGTCCTCCTCTTCGCAGAAGCGTTATTGCCTGACGGGACACGGAATATTATTTTGCCGTTCTCTGACCTGTTTCTGCACCGGGAGGCACGGCAAGCAGGCATATAGGGGCCGCGAAATATGGAAGGGTAGAATGCGATTCCCTGAAAACACGTGCGTCACGGCACCCAGTGGACGAGAAGCAACCCGGAGCTTTGCACAGACGCTGGCCGGCCGCAATATGGTGGCCCATGGCGGCGATTCGAAAGTAAGACGATGATAGTGACGGCACACGTGTCACGTGACTGCTGCCGTCTAATGATGCCGCAGAAAATCAAAACATGCTAGGCTAGAGTGAGGCTGTTGTCGGCATGGCATTATAGAATGGCAATGTGATACTCTGACACAGTATTTAGTGTCACTAGAAGAAACTATTAGATATTTGATTTCTAAAATATTTGGCCAAATCCACTTTTCGCTTCGAACTCAAAATCCACTATGTGCACATCCCTAGAAAACTGCACCGAAATCCCGACTCTGTCGGCATATTATTCAGTTGTACATTGTCATCACCAAAATTTCTAACCGTAGTTTTCTGCTTCATGTGTGTATAACTAAGATAAATATTTCATTGCGTTTTCATTTACATCATGCATAATAATCTGATGCGATCTAACATTTTCATTTGTCTTCTTCCTTAGGGGAATATGCAAAACTTCCTATGCGCTTTGATTTATGCCTGGTGGGTTCTCGGGGTCGCAATAATTTTGTAATTCCATAAATTGTAAAATATAGCACTTAACATAAAGTATATGTATTTGTGAATTTTATCTTTATATTTTTTTTTCTCTAGCTTATAGTTTTTCTGGTTTAATGCTATTTTAGGCTTATTCATATAGTAGTTCCTCGTTTCTATTGTCTTATATAATATTCAGCCCCCGAGAATGCAGCAGCAGGTCCCCAAACGGGCCCTGTAGCCACAACGTTCGGAGGCCCATGCTGTAGTAGATATTAAAGGGGGGGGTTGAGGCCTTGATTTTTTATCTATCGGTTGCTACTCGTCTTTATGTGCAGACGTTTGAAGTCTACATTCACACAAACATGGGATAGTGCAACGGATGCCATTCATCTGTGAACCAACGAATCCTACAACGAAAGCCAGGTAAACCTCAAACATAGTTCCAAACCGCAGTGCCTCGATTCAAAGTAACGCTACTTCGGAAACACTCTTCTTACTTCCAGAGCAAGCGAATACTCTAATGTCTGTGTCCGACGCCACAGGGCTCCAACATTCTCGTGATGCACGTGTGATAAGCATTCTCACCTGCTTTGTACCCTCGCAATCCTCCGCGCGTATTTCTGCTCCGATGGCTGGCAGGCGAGCTTTTAGCGGCTACTCGAGAATTCCGAGCACTCGCCTTTCCACTTCGTGCGCTCAGTGTTGGGCTTTACACCTTCCGCCCGAGCGTTTTATGAGCGAAAAGGGGAAGCATAAAAAAAATCAAAGCATCGGGGTTTGGGTATACAACTAACGGTGAATTCGAGTCGCGCACAAAATTCTCCCAGCATTCGTGCGAGTTGGTCGCGTATAGGTAATCCGATTTGGGGCAGTCTTTATGTGTAATTGAATTCGTGGATCAGTAAATGTGTGATTGCCCAACAGGACACGTCCAGGAACTTGCAGGACCCGATGTCCAGAAATGACTGCCTCTCTCCTCTGAAAATGGGAAGAGAGCGTGTGGAGGCAAGGGAATCTTTTGTGGCTGCAGGCCAGAGCGTTGCTGTGGTGCGCTTTACTAATTTATTTCATCTTTTTGTCGGAGTTGTTTTGAGGTGGGTAATGTTTTAGTGATGGAATGTAGGCCCAAAGCTTACGACCACCGCGCGAGGCTCCTTGTTTGGCACGTAATCATTTAGTAAGCGAGGAGAGCGGCGCTTTAATAACTAATGACTGTGTACCCGTTCCGCAGGGGAGCTTAGGAGCACTTAGCGGCTCCTTGGGAGTTTCATGGCTGTGGTGAGAGGAGACAAACAAAGTAAATGGTGGAAGAGTGCTCTTACCAAAACAAAAAGGCGACGAAGAGATAGAGAAGTTTGACTCTCCCTGGAAACTCGAAGGTTCGAGGAATTGAGTGACGTTTCGGGGTGAGGCACGTAGCTAACCTCTAATGGTTCGCAAGTCTTTTTTTTTTTGTAATTGAGTCACGTAGATAATTGAGTGAAGTCACCGACAAGTAGAAAACAAAACTGAAAATTAGCAGAAGTGGCGTTAGATGTTTTTAAACAATAATCCTGTCACGGCTTCGTGCGTGTCTGCTTCGCGCTGTTCTTCAAGTTTGGCCATTGCAAATTTTGTTTCAAAACTGCGCTTATTTTTCTTAAATTTATGTTGGGAAACTTTTAGAGACGTATTTTTGATATTCTTCTCCGTCTGTTATAAAAACAGCCGACGAAAACAGTCAGCTCGTGAACGTTGAAACAATCCTAAGCACACTGTATTCAGACGTTATTTCTTTTACATTGTTTTATTTATTTGCAATTTGACGACAGTTATTCAACATATGCTGATTTTATTGTGGCTCGTTTTAGCTTGGGAGTTAACGCAATCACGAAAAATGAGAAGCATATTGCGGAGAACAACCGTGCATTTATGTATGGCAAGGCACCCAGGTAACGCAAATATTTGCATTAGTTTTCTTTTTTTTTTGTCTGGAAATATAGCCAATCTTTGCTTTCTTTTGCCAGAGCCTGTATATCTTGGCAATAATTTGCCAAACAAATGTCACCCTCCGTGCCGCTGACCCAAGTGACGCCACTGGGTGCACCCATCTCTCGGAACAACGGCAGCTTTGCATAATCGCGGCGGAAGGAATGTTAGAAGAGTGGAACACCACCGCACGCGAGCGTGTGCGAGCCGCACACACGTAATTCATGATGGCCTCGCGTATTACATCAAACGAGCTACTCAAGTTTGTACCTCAGTTACGCGCCTCACTAACTGTTGAATGCCCGTTAATACACACATTCGGCTGCTTACGATCGAGCTCTTGTAATCTCTTACAACGAAATAACACACTGGTTCGCTGGCGCCATCTATGAGGTGACTCAGAAGCTGCATTGCACCAGAGCGAAGGTTGTGCGATATTTGCGAGTTTGTAACATTTGCAAACATTTTCAAGCCAACAAAACAAAAACAAATGATACGCGAAAAAATAACTATAAAAAAATGACAAGTATTCCATGGCCACTCGAGAGGTAGCGCAACCGTCGTGCTTCCGCCGTAAGAGGTTTTATGAGTTTTCAAGGCGCACGGTCGTAAGCAGTCGCAAGTGTGCCAACCAACTTTAACCAGCGCTAAAACTAACTTGATATTAGAAAAACAAATGCGTGAATCGGTCAACTTTTCAGTTTAGTTACATACCTTCATTCTAATTTTCATTTTAAAGTCCAAACTACAATCATAGTTTGTAATTTTGAAGAATCTCAGGGCACTGTTTTCTATAAAAAGCTTATCGTTTTATGGGCGCCCATCATGCGCCGCGCTGACACCGCAGCTGGGGTACTTCCCGCCTTTCCTGAGAGGAAAAATCTGATCAGAAAGGGTGTGTCCCGACCTCTCATCACGTTTATAAAATGGAAATCGACGTCGCGTGATTGTAATGTTTGTATTTTTTTAAATTATTTTTAGGATGCTTTGGGCTCGTAGAATACTTATGACCAAGAACCAGACGATCGCAGAATCCTCTTTAGCGCCCCTTTAATCTCTCACTACTAAAGGCTCCTTTTTCTTAAATGAGATACGATATATTTCTTAACATAAAGCAAGCGGTAAAAGTATACCAGTCTACGGTACTTCCGACAACTCTTGTCTCAATTGTTTGCAAGGGTAGTTTCCTCGGGACTATAACATTTACCATATTTACTCGAGTAATAGCCGCACTATTTATGAACAAGGTCCTTGCGTCTACTTTCCCGCAAAGCATATATACAGCCAATCATTGCGTTGCGCATAAATAACAAAGCGAATAACTAGATTGAGAACACGAGTCTCCATACAAATGCAATCTTCACAGATGGTGTCTTCGCGCGAAGACGTTATCTCTGTCCTGTAAACCGCTGGAATCATGCTGTCACTCGCGGTCATTGGCAGTCCGCGTGCTCCGCGGAAAAGCAAACCCTCAGGGTTTCTTCATAAACAGCGCGGCTATTACTCGAGTAAATACGGTATCTTCCTACTTATTTTATAGAAACACCAACTATTCTTATTTGACCCTTACGCTTTTAGGAAAAACAATATCTATGCACGATGATCCCAGTATTCTTCAATCCTATGTAGATGAAGCATAGACATAGTCTTCCTTGTGTTAGAGGAGTGTTCTTTTTCGAAAATAGAAACCAATATACTAGTTGCCGAATCTTTCAAAAGAACACTTAAAGAACTCTCAGCGAGTTTAGAACAAATAAAACACGTATGACTTAAAAACAAAAATTGAACATACGTTTTGCAGATACGTTGTTGCGGAGCGAGCGGAGGTAAGTCTCCCGAATGTAAAACGAGCCCACATTTCAAAACTGATCTTCGAATTAAATAAGTCGATGATTGCGAAAACTTAATGTTGTGAAACTATTAACAGGTTAATACAAATTTCCAACCACCTTCTTTATTAGGATATAAATTTTAATTCTTGTTTCATGTACCTGTTTCCCATTAGTCTGCCGATGACAACTACGTCATTAAAGAACCTTCAAACCATTAAAATTGCTACTCTGCGTAATTTGAATTGTGTTTCGAAACATTTCTTTATAACGGAGCCCACCTGAAAACACGGCGCTTTATTTCTAAGCATTCAGGACATGCTTCAGTGATTTCTAGCCAACAATACAAGCTCGACTGCTTCTAACAAATGCCGACTATTTCCGGCTCAAGAACTTTGAATGCGCATGGTTCAGGAATAACGCCAGACTGCTGAATATAAGCGAAGAACTATATTTCTTCTCCGGGTTGTAACAGCAAGAACACAGATTCTGCACAGATGGCCGCCCATACAAATATCAAAAGCTAGCATGCGCTGTAATGTACAGCAGCGTGTAGAATCCGAAACGAGGAATTAAAGAGTACCGAAGTTCGCCAATATTATGACGAGCAACAAAGTTAATCATGTCGTTAACACCTAGACACTGGTGAAAAAAAAACTTTTATTCGAAGGCAAAAACACAGAAGGGAACGGAACGATATTCTGTGTCTGTTCCTCGACTAAAAGTTATTTTTCTTTTCTGCACCACAGTCTCTGGTGTTAAATGACATGATTAGCTACCACTAGCTCCCCTGCGCACCTAGTCTTTTCACAAGAAAGGTAATACCTTCACTGGCATGAGGCAATCCTCAACCATCAAAAGAGTCCCACTTTCCCAAGCCACAAAATGATGCAATAAATATGGCGCACGACTCGGTGGTTTTGAGACATACCCAAAACAAAAAATGAACGAAAATTAATTTTTTTGCAAGATTTTAAATAACGCACGAAATATAAAGCTCGCTCTCAGCAAGTGCTAATATGCGCTCGTGATGTTTCAATAAATCATTACGTTTCTTTAGGTTGACTGAAATAACCAGGCGCAATGTAAAATGGGCCGTAAAAGTCGGCGCCTTCACGTAGCAATGTGAAAGCTGTATTACACAGATCTGTTTTATCTTAGAAAATTACAACGCGTAGCTTTCTTTTTTTTGTAAAAAAATAGGGCCAAAAAATTTGTCACGGTCAGCGGCGGAAGGCGACGCAGACGACGGAGCCGAGTGGCGGGACGCGTTTGGCGCACGTATTGATAGATGGCGCTACGTCCATATCGAGACGGCTCGCGACAACCGTGGTTTATTAAAATGAACATGATATTTTGGTAATGTACCTTTAATTAAAAAATAAATGCAGACAATAAAAGCAAAACCTAAAGCAAAAAGAATAAAAAACGCGGTTGCACAACGACGGCGCTTTTGCTAACAACGGATTTCGTCTGCGTATCGTCTGCTTTCTCACGCTGGTCGGCTACACTTTCCGACGCTGCTACCGACGCCATCTATCAATATGCGCGCTAAACGTGCCCCGCCACTCGTCTCGGTCATTTGCGTCGCCGTCCGCCGTTGACCCTGGTAAGTTTTTGGCCCTATTTTTTTACAGAAATGGAGCTACGCTTTGTAATTTTACAAGATAAAACTGACCTATGAAATACATCTTTGACGAGAAGTTTAGACTGCTTCGTGTAGGCGCCGACTTTTACGCCTTAATTTAGATCGAGCCTGGTTATTTCAGTCACTCTATATATCGGTCATGCCTCTGCGCTCGCACGTTGTGCCATGAGTTGTGCGCTAAGAATGTACCTCGTAATGCACAACATCTGCAGCGGCGCATTAAACGGCGTCAACTGTAGCCCAGGTCATAGTATTCACTTTTCTACTCCACAAACAAAATCTAAAGTGTTTTTTTTGTCCTTCTTCGCTGCTAAAGCATTCATGTTGTCGTATGAGAACCAATAGACCGATGTCACCAAGCGAACTGCGCAGGCGCGCGCATTCCGGAAGTGGTGCCGCCGCCATGCTACTTGTAGTCATCGCTTTCCGGCTTCCCGGCTACATAGGGCTGCGCGTACATCGTGGATTATCGTTTGGAACGCCCCGGTATCAGCTTGGATTCTCCCGCATGTCTGTAGTTCATAAAATTGTGTTGGTTGTGATGCCTTAATTTGTCAGCAAGCGCAGAAAAGCAGCTCCAGTCGTCTTATCGCTTTAGAATCGCTTTGTCGTCTGCTTCGGCGTCGTCTGCTTCTTCGTCTTCGTGAACGCGTGAGCACATATCCGTTCACGCAGTGGTCCCACTGCGGCCGCAGGAAAAAAACAACGACGCCACTACTCGAACTTTCCGGCTGCTCGGATGTCTCAGTAAACTTGGAAACTGAACATCTAGTTGAATGGCAAAGAACAAGAAAATTCGAGGGACCATCGCCTTTGTGTAGCACCGTGAAACAGCGTCAAATGTGTTGGTGAAAAACTGAGCTTGGTAGTGTTCAGTCTTGTGCATATCGTTTAATCAACAATGAAGTAAGAGGAGCTAAATAGACTTTCTCGGTGAGCGAGTTTTCTAAAAGTTGTTTCATTTTGGTTGACAGCCTGTGCGACAGGGTACAGAAGAACTACGGGGAGAAGCCTGCGCACAGAGAAGAAATGATCTACAGAAAGGCCATGCCTGATGCGCCGTAACCATTTTCATCTCTCAAAAAGAAGCAACCATGCAAGATACCTGAAAACTTGGGGTGGAGATGATTTTTCGTGTACAGTTTCTATTCAGTTTCGTTTTGTTTGCGCAAGCTCCGAACGCTAAGATTCGCCCGACGTTTGAAGCTTTTTTTTGGATCAGTAGCGCCAGCCTAATTGACCACCACAAAATAGGTTAGGCTCGTTTGTTGCATTTCTGCCGGTAAGTGTTGCACTTCTAAATGGCATTATGTGGTGTTTTTTACGTTCTGTATGAAAAAAAAAAATGAAAACCGCTTCCGAAAAAAGTTGTTTTATTTCAAGTGATTGCATATCAAGAATCGCTGCTTTTTTTAGTGATTGTCCTGATCTTTTGAAGAACAGTTGTGCTTAAAACATGTCGTCACATTAACAGTTATAACCACCAAAATTCATTGAGCAAAAAATATATTCAAAACGGCCTCACCAAACTTAGTGGAGATAGACCAACGGATAGACCGCTACGGAGCGAATGCTCAGAGAGATTCCAACGTACGGAACACTTCGGCACGCTGTGTGTCTCGTGTCCTGTAATTTTACACTTTTTAGCTGACGTGCAATAGGTGGATATAAATTATGAAGCAAATCGCGAAACAAATGGAAAAATGTTATTTTTCCTGCCGCTCTGTCCGGCTCTGTTTACCTTTCTTTGCCGTGCTGCTTTCTTTCTGGAAGACATAATATCCGAGGCCTTTTTGCCTGGTGCTGTTATTGTAGCACCGTGGCATACAACAGGTGAAGCCACCCATTGAAAACCATGAGTTTTCATGGTTTTCATGGCTAAACGTCTCTTGCTAACCCGAAAATTTCCAAACGCCGGGCGGGCGTACAATGCGCATTGACGCGGCCGGAAAACTGGGGAGAACTACAGGTACCAGCATGCACCGCGGCAGCGGTGGCGTCGCGCAACTCCTGGTGAGATCGGTCTATTGGTTTCGGAGTGGCAAAAACTATTCCGAAAGAAACTTGCACAATACCCAGCTGATCGTGAAAGAGTTTTGCGTAAACCGCAAGGCATTCCTAGGTCGTAAAACACTTCTCGGCGTCGGAGTTACTAGGAGTCAGTGTTTTGGGTGTTTGGTGTCCGCCATGCGCTGACAAACTCAATGCGTCACAGATAAAGAGACGGTATGTGGTGCATCCCCGCGAGATAGAAATAAAATGGCGCGATGGTAAGTGCCCTCGGTTTTGCGTCTTTCTTCTTGGAAGTCAGTGAGTGTTGTCACGTGGCATTAAGATGCACAGGGTTGCATCAGATATCTTGCAGCCGTGGGAACTTCACGCATCAATTTCAGGCATAGTTTCTTCTTCCCTTAAAACAAATAAGACTGCTACCGAAATCGATGTGAACTAATATAAAAACTGTGTTCAGTTCAAAGGTGCATTCCGCTACATCGCCTTTGTGGTTGCGGCTGAACACTTTTTTTAAAACAACATTCTAGCCACACAGCGTGAGTTGAAAACTAAGAACGCGATATTTCCTAAAAACCTGAGGATCTGTTACGAAATATAAAACAATTCTGTACGCTTTTTTATATTAATATTATTTCGAAACGTAAAAAAGAGCCTTAGTGGCATGCGCTGCCAATGCTACCTGAACTCTCAGAGTGTAAGGTATACAAAACTCTGTTGCAGAGCAATATGTGCAACGCTTTTGAGTTATTTGACAACTTAGTCAACCGCTTGTCTCAGGCTCAAAATAAAGTGTTAAGGGGGTCGACTCTTGATGCGCTACAATGTCAACATGTTGTTCACATGTCCGCACCATGTGTCGGACCTTCAACAAAACCACAAAAATTCTTCATTTTTTCCTGCTGTGCAGGCACGTCCTAAATAATTTATTTAAACAAAATTTAGTGAATTATCGCACTTCAAAAGCAGACTACAGCCCGATACCAAATATGAATTCATTTATTAACACTAAAAATGTGTGTATGTTCGCTTAGTAAGCACACTTAGTCCTAATCTGAGTCGTGCTTATTATTATTATTACCTCTTCGTGAAAAATTAGAAAAAGTTCTGATGATTGTAACGATGATTGTTACGTTTGTATTCGATGAGTTCAAAAAGCACGCGTAAAGTCGGTTCTTATTCTTATCCGTGATTAACACGAGAATATTAAATTAATAACGTGAACTCAAAACCCATTTTTTTATTACTTTCGCGAGCTAGTATAGAGCAGCCAAGTGTAGCTACTGTGATTATGCAAAAAAAAGTATACATCACAAAATAAATCTCTGGAGCAAAAGTACTAAGCATGACTTGAAAAGAACAGGCGCCTGAATACGTTTACAAAATTGCAACTTTGCTAACGGAACTTCACCACTGCACTTTAATTAACGCAAAGGGCGTTGCGACGTGCGCTACAACGTGGAACACAAGCCGTGTTTAGCTTGAAAGCAACTGCATACGTAAATAGAACGGTAATGAAAGCGCGAAAGATCGAGACTTCCCATAGACAAGAAGGGAAAGAGAGACAAAGGGAAAGATGCGGTGCGAACACCACACGCCATAAATAACAAATTTTACACCGCGAAGAACGTCGCATTCAGCCCACAGCACGCGCAAGCATAAGCACAAACTAATTTTCTTCGAGGCTGAACAGGAGATAGGTACCGCAGGACAAGCGCTAAAATTTACATGCAAGCTTGTTTTCGGCTAGAAGCAAGAAAAAGGGGGCGGGGGGGGGCGGTGCGAATGGCTGCGCCACGTAAGCAGAGCTGAGGGCCATATCAAATTCGCGTAATACTTTTATCGAGCACTACCCCCGGCAACAACTGCCACGAGGATGGTTGTGGCAAGGGCGTTGACTACGAGAAAAAGTGAGGCAGCAAAATATGCAAGATGGGGAGAGGGTCACGCAAACAATGCCTTGTCCATCAGAAGGGAGTGATTTAACGGTAACGCGGTTCATCCCTTATTCATAGAGCTGTCGGTGCGCTGCCCCTTAGTAGCACTTTCCTCCTCTCTGTATGCGGACCAAGCGATGTCCTTCCCCCGTGACAGGAGCTGGGCCCCTTTTTCGCGCGAGTGCCCGCCGCTGCTGTCGCGATAATTCCAAAGGGAGTTAGGGCAAGCGGGTTTGCAAAAGCTTCGGACACGTGCGAGCGTGTTTGAGAAAATGGAAGGGGGAACCGCTGGAAGAATTTTAGGTTTAAGCAGCGTTGCCTCTGTCTATACCAACGCCAGCCCGTGTTTGTACCGCGAGGCTTAGTTATTTTTACTTCCGGCTGAAATGACGTTATGCTCGGAAAGAACTGGATTAAACACAGTCACTGTAGGTCGAATCTCCAAATCTTGTTAGACGGTGGTCCTGTGCTGAGGTTGCTCACTCAGTGCAGTTTCATGAATATTTTTTAAACATTGTCACAGTGAACAGAACAGCGCACAACTTACAACACTTCGGCAATTTGTAAACATTTGTTTTTTATTTGTATGCTTCGTATTGATGTGTAAACTACAAGGTACGTATTCTGAGAATGAAAAAGAAAATTAAATATTGAATGGTTGTTGTGCATTGTCTGGAACCAAAACTTAAAATAACTAGAATGGCTCGGTGCACAAGAAGGACAATCTTGGCGCGCCAATGTTTGGTAGTCTATTTACTGTTTTAGTAACTCATTTTACTAGAACAACTGATTTTATTAATATATAAAACTGGTACGCCGCGTTGTAGGCAATATTTGAGCAGATAGCAAACAAAAATGTTTTTCTGAGAACTTGTGATGTCCAAGCTAAAGAACTTTCCCAGAGTCAGCATAGAAGTGAATGTGCAACGGCACCCATAATGCGAGTGTCAGCCTCAAAAACGAGCTGACGAACAGGTGGACATTCTGAGTTATGATTTTAATAATTTAATGAGAAAATCCAGGGCCCTATGCGTCCCGTTTGAAGTTGAAGAACAAGTGATCCTGCTTTTTTTCTTGGAGTGAAATTGTTTTCTATTTATTAAAAGTGGAACGTAAAGTATTACGCTATGTTTTAAAACGGATCTCACGCACTTGCCGTCATGGAGCCAGAAACTCGAGAGAATTTTCCAACTCCACTTTTCAATTAACAGCACCTCTCGACGAACAAAGCCATGGCGCCCTGATTTAAAACATTCGTGGAGCTCTCGTAAAACAGGCACCTAGCAGAAACCGCTCAGAACAATAACGTTGAAACTAAAGAGCGGGCTAAGGAATACTGCACTCAGAAGCTGTCCCAGCTGCGTTAATTAAAAACTTAATTAAAGCGCTTGAAAGTTCGGACGAATATTCGCGCAATTTTAAAAGTTGGGTTAATCCTGAAACCGCGATTGAGAACAAAACAACGGTCGAATGTTTTTAAGTTGGTCCTTGACACCGTGCACACCTGTGTCTCCACCGCCTTGATCAAATTAGGTTACACTGTAGACCAGTGAGCCCATCGGAAGCCTAAAGTTAGATCGTGTGCACTTTGGAGCCGCAGCCGACTTAAATTCACAGTTACCAAAAAAAAAAAACCGCAGATATACTTTTGCCAGGCTTGCACTCTCACTAATTGCCTTGTATACGGACTAAAAAAAGAAGAATCTCTTTGTTAGTGGTAGATATATTCTACTCTCAAAATGCAAATTAAGAAAAGAAACATAAACGCCCAAAAATGCTTTTTATCACTCTTATTAGCAGATGACAGGCTCCACATAAGTAACTGTGATCCGTGGTGGAAGGCTTTCAAATAACGAATCCTAGCTAGTATGGACCTTCCCAATAATCGCCTTCTGCGCGATGTCATCTTTGTCTGCTGGGCTGTTGCACGCTTTCTTGCATGCGCTCTAGCCTTTTGTTATGTGGTATACTAGGTGCTGCGCATGCGTCCAGAGTTCGGTGACTCAGCAGTTTTTCGCCCGTTTCTTAAGGGCAGGAAATGTCTATGGGGTCACTGGTCGCTTAAGAAACGTAAGCCCATCAGAATCCATAAGCATCTTATTAACGCCCTGCTGCAGACGAGATATTGGCGTTAGCCTATAAGACACCGTACGAATGTTGGCGCGAATCAACGCTACAAGAACTCTCAGTTGGGAAACTCACCGTTGAAACCTGGGCTGCTGGCGTCCACCGAGACAGAGCTAAATACGACAACAGCGCCACTCTGTATCATCTGTCTTAACTGTGGTCGCCTCGAGCTTTTAGAAAGCATGTTTTTGCGTAAAAACTAACGGAAAAAAACGGTTTTTGTAGTAACTTTTATTGGAGTTTAGTGCAAAATGGAGGGCGCGTGTTGTTTTCTAAAATATTTAGTTCGCAAGGCTTTGCAGTATAATTAATATTGTTTTTATACAACCGTGCCTCAGCGGTGATTTCAGGTAGCGCGTCCTGAGTTAGGCGCATATTAACCACGGTAGTAATCCGCGGCGCGTCCGCTTGGGAGTTGGGGCTGGTACCTCGAAGCCCCTTCCACAGCATCTGTTCTGGTCCCAAAATGGCCGATACAACGAAAATGGAAGTCACGTGCAGTTCCTGGACTGGCCGCTGCGGGAGAAATGGCGGCGTTGGGATCGCCATTAGCTCGGTTCTCGTGGACGGATCGGTGCCACTTTTTCAAAGCAGTCTCTATGGCAGTTTCCCAACTGAGTGGTTCTAGTAACGTTGGCCCGAAGCAAGAGTTTTGAAGGCAAGAAGCCTCGTCCTCCATTTCTTGAGCTGTCAGTGAATGTAAAGTTTCAAGCTAAGAGCTGTAATGCTCAACGGAGTGCGCCCCAATGAAATTACAGCGCCCATATCATATTATCTTACATTTAACTGTGTTTTGTTTTGTTTTTTGTGGTCGAGGAGACCCGAAGAAGTCCCCGGGAACGTTTATGGTATTTAACAGCGAAGTTGTATTTGACTCGTTGGTCAGATTTTTTCGTGTCAGCGTCCTCACGAAAAAAAAAAAGAAAGTTCAGCGATTGAAGCGAAAAGGGCATATCACGAATACAACATACGGCACAGCATTCGTTTCAATAAAGAACAAGCACAAACCATGGCATCCGAACCACATAATTGGTCATAAGCCGCTGCGGATAACGATGCGAAGCACGTAGCGCTCACTGCGTACGTTTCGCGGTACAGATTACTGTGGCACAAGCTGCCGCTGCGACGGCAGTTTGCGACGAGGGGTGTGGCGTCTCTAGCCTTTATCACAGGGTGTTTCACGTAAGAGAGACAAAAAGTTCCTAAAATTAGTGTATTCGAGGTAAAATCATAATGTTTCGGGACCGCATTACTCGTGGCAGCGGACGTCAGAAAATGCGCGACGCTTACAAGTTAGTTTGCTAATTTACTAAATATTAATCAAATTTTTAAGTTGTGAAACTAGACATATGGTTTCAATCAGAAAATTGCTGAGCGTCATCAAAAATTACTAAATCAGTCATTTTCAGAAAGACTTTGAACGCGGGAGAAGCCTGGTAGTGCGCTAAATTTACCGCTCGTGAAGCAGGTACAAGGCTGCGGTTCTCATAAAAGACGGACAAATCGCATGGGCTCCTTACCGCAACCGTCAGCCTTATACCTGATCCACGAGTGGTAACTTTAGTGCACTACTACGCTTGTCATGCGCTCAAAGTCTTTGTGAAATGACTGACTTAGGAGTTTTTGATGACGCTCTGCAAGTTTCGAATTGGAACCATGTGTTTATTTATTTATTAAAAGGTAATTACCGCTTTTTGGTTAATAGCGAACTAATTAGTAAGTATTGCACATTTTCTGATGTCCGCCAACACAAGTAATGCGGTTCCGAGAAAATTGTCCTTTACCTCGAATACACTAATTTTAGGAATTTTTGTCACTCTTACGTGAAACACCCTGTATATAAAAAGCTCTGGTACAATGCATTTACTTTTCTTTCTTCAATCATTCGGTATAGTGCAGTGGGCAATCATTGCAGGTGATACAACAACTTCGCTGGCCAACCAACTTCACAGCGTATATTAAAATCCCAATTTTTTTTTTTTTTTTTTGGGGGGGGGGGTGTTGACGGGGAACGATTGGTATGAAGATAACTCGTAACTGAACGATATATTTCCACTGTGATCCCAATTATCTTTACTCTCTCTCTCTCTCTTCTATCTATCTATCTTAATTTGTTTACTGTGTCCCCTTTTTGTTTTCTTATGTACTTCTAGCACGCGAACAACTTTTCTCGCTCTTCATCTCGTAAAAGCTTCATTTCGGGGACGACAAAATAAAAAGAAGAAAAAGAACTCGCCCTCACATTGCAGATTTATCGATAAATTTGCACCGGTGCCGAACATCTCATTCCTAATTACACTCGGAAATTCCCACGCCTTCTTGTGGAGGGAAGTAAAACCCAAGACGCGAGGAAGTGAAGGAATAAATAACAGAGAGAGAAAGAGAAAAGAAGGGATAGAATGGTAAATGCACCGATGGAAGCTTCAGGATTCAAGGCGATCGAATCGAAGCGGGGAAACTGCCGTGCGGAATGGGTAAAGGAAAAAGTGTGGAGCAGTGATGTGATAAATCGATTTAATTTGGGGGGGGGGGGGGGGGCAGCCGGAGATATCTGTTCGCGAGATTGCACATTTAGCGGTGATCTTCGCCCATTTCAAGAAAGGGAGGGGGGAGGAAGATCTTGTTTAATCTTTGTCGTTATCGTCGACTGGCTGCTTTGACGACGGTCAGTGCCAGTGGTACCCGGTGACACGAGAATTGACCGGAGGTGCTGGCGTTTTCGCGAGCCTTATTTTGGCGAGTCGAAAGTTTGGGATCGATAAGCATTAAGTTGTTTGAGTGCTGTAATGTAAATGCGGTCTGTTACGTTCTCGCAAGGGAGTCACATATTACATTCACTTTCTTGATTTATGATTTGTTCTTCGGCTTTCTTATTGGCTAACGCTGTAATCTCATTAGCTGCGTAGTATTAATACGATAAACTGGACTCGAAATGCCCTGTGTTTCTTTTCCTGTCAGAAACTATATACATATCCAACAATGTTAAAAAATAAAAAATGACGCATAAGAAAAAAAAAATCTTTAGGGAATACGCGAAATTTATTTTTCCACCTAGGTTATGGTCCCAGGTAGCTAAAGGTAGCTGCCCATTTTCAATTTAGCTAATCTTTATAAATTAACTTTTAAGTATTATAATTATGATATGTGTTTTTCTATTAAATTTTAAAATCAATTTTTTTGTGTTTTTGTTTTTTTAAATGGTAACCAGATTGTGTCCCTATATATCTCCAAATTTTACACTCAATCCAGCTAATTACAGATTCCAAAAATGAAGATCAAAGCTAAGCAGGAAACAACCCGTTTCATTCGATGAGCGTGAGGGGACGCGGTACGACCACAAAACGACCGAACAACCAAACGACGCTCAGCGACGTTTGGTTGTTTTAAAGCACAAAATGCTTTTTAACGCTTCTCGCCGATCCTAAAGTTTTTGTCCGTCCGTCCGAAAGTCCGTGCATTTCCCGCTAAATTTAAAGGCGAAACTGATATCACGAGACCTATACACGAAGTCACTTTCTCAGCTAAATTTAGCGGGATAATTGATGTCGAGTGACCTGACGCCACAAGGCATAAAGACGAATTCAGTTTCCCCGCTATATTTGGCGGGAAAGTGACTGTGCGTGACGTCAGCTGACGTCACGAGACCTACACACCTTGGGCAACGTTACTGGATTACCTCAGTTGTTGAACTCCCACGGAGGGGGGGGTAACCCCTCCCCCCCCCTTACGCACCTTAGTTATCCTCCCGTCGTTTGGAGTGCCGTCTAGATTTTCGTTTCAAAAAATAGAATACGCTGCTGTTACAGTAGCAGCCGCCCGGCGTGTCAAGCGACGGGAGCCGACCCGTGTTGAGAGAGGCAGCGTCTACGAGCAGTTCCGTAACTGAGCGAATCTATAGTCTGTTGCAACTCAAGAAGGTAGGGCAAAGGAAATGAAGGACAGGGAGGAGGAAGCAGACGGAACGCTGGAGAGGAGAGGGGAATTAAAACCTCCTCCTTTCTCCAGCATTCCGTCTGCTTCCTCTTCCCCGGCCTTCCTTTCTCTCGCCCTGCCTTCTTGAGCTGGCAACGGACTATAATTACATTGACCTTCGGGAAATGGACGCCACGTGACCTATACGTCAAACTCAGTTTCCCGCTAAATTAAGCCGGAACGTTCACGTATCCTGGCCAAAAACATCGATGCAGTTTCCCCGCTAAATTTAGCGGAGACAAATTGGCGTAACCTGACCTGAAGTCACTTGACCAATACAGCCTATTCAGATTCCCCGCTAAATTTAGCGGAAAAATATACGTCACGTGACATACCAGTTCCCTCTCCGATTTCCTCTAATGCATTTAATGCCTTATAGGACTCTACAGCTAAAAGTCGCTGCCATGTTTGTTTTTTTTTTTTGTTTTTTTTTATGATAAAGCGGTATTCACGCGAGAAAGAAACTCCGGGGATTTCTCACCAGCAGGCGCAATACGCGACGAAAACGCCAGGCTTTTACGACGTGGAGCTGTGACATCAGCTCCGCATCGGAGGGACGGAGGAATTGCTCGGGTGGCATGAACAATCCCGGTTCGCGTGGTGGATCCGTTCGTTTTCAATCATATTTTGTCGTTAACCCTTTAATGCCATGTGCAGAGACCATTAAATTTGTTTGAGGTGGTGTCAGTGATAAAAATTAGATGAGGACGCTTAAGCTTCGTTTTAGAAGTGGAACGCGATAGCTAAATATAAACCCTCGCTCGTTCCCAAGACTTTCACGCGTGCCTGCGAGGCCTAAAAAGCGAGGACAAGATAAAACTTAGGCAGGTGTCGGCGTACCGTCCAATCAGTCTAACAAACATTGATTATAAAATATTAATGAAAATTTCAGCTAAACGGTTGCAATCAGTCGATAACAGACATAGTAGGGCCTCACCAAACGTACGGAAGTAGAGGACGGACCATAGTAACGAATATTCATGTCGCCAGAAGTGTTCTTGAGTGCTGCGACTCTATGCAACGCGTGGTTGCAATGCTCCAGATTGATCTGGGAAAGGCGTTTGACCAGGTGTCACACGAACTTTTGTTCAAAGTGCTAGAACAGGGGTGGCCAGGCTGACCCGGCCTAAGAGCCGCAAACAAAACCACGAAACTTTCAAGAGCCGCTGGGGGTGGAGGAGGGGGACTTTGTTCAGAGCAATAAACGAAACTCTAACTACTTTCAAACTATCCGAGTCCAAAGCAGTCCAACTGTACATATAGGTAGCACAAGACTACCAAACCGCAACCTGTCTTTCGATTTAAAACTTGTTCCATTTCTTTTTTGGGGAAGTGCTCCTGTGACCGGGAGGGAGGCGGGGGAGGGGGGGAGCGGGAGGGGAGGAAGCCGCGAGTCGCACACGCGACAAGCCGCATGCGGCTCGCGAGCCGCAGCTTGGCCACCCCTGTGCTAGAACATATAAATGTCGGCACATTTCTGCTCGAGGGTGTACGTATGACGTACAAGAAGTGCTCCAGGAGTCTCATTATCAACAAAGTCGTCAGTGAACGCATTGAAGTGTCCCGTTCTGTTTGTCAAGGTTGTCCCTTATCACCCCTTCTTCTTTATATCTACATAGAGTCGTTTTGTTTAAGTATTATTAGATGCAAAAGCATTAGTGGGTTTAAACTGCAGTTGTGCGAGGTAAAATTGTTATCTTACGCCGATGATATTGCAATATTTTGTGTCGATAGAGGTGGCATAAGCAAGGCATTGAATCTGGTGAAGATTTTTCCAAACTTAGCGGTAGTGTTGTAAATTGGCACAAGTGTTTAGGTTCTTGGCATGGAGATTGGGATGCAAAGCCTAGTATATTCGAAACCGTGAACTGGGTAACTACACCAGTAAAATACTTAGGGATTTCGTTAGAAAATGATGGGGACAGTGACCCATACTGGCGAAGGCAGGCTGTGGATGTTCGAGAAAAACGGGAAAGTGGAAATGGAGGGATTTGTCAATGTTTGCGCATGCCACGGTGTGCAACTTTTTTCTTTGTCTGTAAACTGAGGTATGTGCATCAGGTCTTGCACTGCTCGCGTATCAACGTGCAGAGATCGCATCGTGTTTTCGCTGTTTTAATCTTGGGATCCACCTGGGAAAGAACAAGCCGCACAAACCTCTTCAGGCGCGTGGGCGCTGGGAGACTCTCCTTGGCGCACCTATTTTTGCGGCAGGTTGTAAACCGCTTTATTTTTCTTCGTGACGTGAACGAACCCTTTCTGCGCATAGTGTGTCAGGTGCGCCTGGCCAGGTCATTGCCAGAGCTTGTCGTTTCTTCTGTGAGAGCATGTGAGGGTGAACTTTGCGGCTATTTCTGTGAAGTGGTGCAAGCGACTCGTTTTTTTGTGTACACGTTTTTCTTTAGAATATCTGAGCGGTGTGTCTCGGAAACAATTGTACAAAGACGTTGTCGACGTTGTCCTCCCGCTTCCGTTAGCATAGGTCTTTATATGTCCTTTGGGAAGGGGCAGAATGTCTTTCAGCGAGCTAAGAAAATGACAGTTCCGCCGAGTGTTAAAACCTTTTTCTTCAAATTACTTACTGGTGTCCTGCCGATGAAGACATGGATGGATGATAAGGGTCTGTCCTGTACCGTGGGGGTAAATTGTTTTCATTGTCAAAAACCGGAGACTGTAGTACACGTCTTTCTAGATTGTTGGGATGGAATTTTATTTTGGGACGTGCTGCTGCGCACACTGAAAAGGGAGTTACCGTTGGATCCACAGGGTATCCGGTATCTAAGTATAGAAAATGATAATTTTGTCCCGTACGATCTGCTTATGCTTCTGTGCCTACACGGCATCTGAAAATTGCGCATGGCGGTTCGTCATGCAGAAGTTGATGCTAGGCCGGTTTCTGATTACTGTTGTGTTTCTTTGCGCAACGTCATTGAGGTGTGGAAAGCGCAGGAGTCTTGCCCGGATTGGGTGCCTGTACTAAAGAAGGGCTGCCTTTGAAACCTTTTTAACTATGTGTATGCAGTTTTTGTTTAACCATCGCGTCTGCTTTGATCATTATGAACCTGGTTTTGTTGACAACCATGTCTTGCAATAAAAATAAAAAAGTGCCTGCGTGGCCTAGTGGGTAGCGTGTCGAGGGTCGTGGGTTCGATCCCGCCCGCATAATACTCTTCGATATTTTTTTTTTAAGGCAAGGTAATTATTTATCGATTAATCAGGATTTCGAGTCCCGCCGACGACGATGCCGAATTTTCTGCGATACGAGCTCCTAAATGCCATCGCGATAAAAGAGCTAAATTAGTCTGCAAACGCTGACATTCCCGGCACTTCGTCTGCCTGATCGCGACGAAGCTGAGGGGGAATTGCGCCCGCTGTCGCCGTCACGTAAGTCCTTCAATGAATCTCCCCCCCCCCCCCCAGTGTGAATGCCTCTTAAGGTGAGCCTGTGCGTGCCGATTCGTTACGAGACGTTCGAATATTTTAATAAACATTAGTTTCAAATAAGCCCCTGTTATTTTTTGTTTCTCCGACTCTGTCCCATTTATATCGCACTTTTTTTTTCATTTTGTCGATATCCCTAAATATCCGTGAAAAAAAAGATGTTATCGCAGGTGCTAAAAAGATAGAGAGAAAAAAACGTGTGCGCGCGTGTTGTCTTTTCTGCAAGTAGAAAAAAAAAAAACTCCGCAAGATTGTTACACATTTAATAGCTCAGCAAACAAACACATAGTGTATGGTTTTGCTGTTCATCCTTTGTTTGGTAACAGAGGTTGGATGACACCTAGTTATTCCACGCTCGAGACAAATGCACCTTAGTTAAAAAATGTGCACTCTCAAATCCCTTACCTGCCGCCAGTGAGCATTTTGTGGCTGAATGGGAAAGAAAATTCTGTATGCTTTTATAGTAAACAAAACTGTTGGTTATCCCAGAAAAATACGAAAAATGTATCGGCATATAGAGTTTTTTCTTTCTTTTTTTAAGATTGACATTAATTTCAAAAATAAAAAGCCGTGAAAGTTACACTTATGCGGTGTGTGCAGGTGAGTTATACGGCCAGGGGGACATAGTAAATGGGCTAATCATAACGATCAGTCGGCTGATTGAATAAAAAATTCATTGCCCTTTTTAATTAGTGAATATTGACATATTGTTTCAATAAGCAACTTGCTAAGCATCATCCTAAACCACTAAATCAACAATTTTACGAGTACCTTGAGGGCGTGGGAAGCATAGTAGCGCGCTAATCGTACCCTTCTGGCAACAGGTACAAAGCAAAGGTAAGAGACGGAAAAATTGCTCGGGCGCCTTATCGCGCAGTAGCCTTGCTCATGGCACACGATTGGTAACTTTAGCGCTCTACTGCACTTCTCACGCACTCAAAGGTTTTGTGAAAATAACTAATTTATTGGTTTTGGATGATGCTGTGCAAGTTTTTAATTGGAACCATAGGTCTATTTTCACTCATCCAAAAGTTACTTAACAAATTTTACTTAATTAGCCGACTGATCGCTATGACTAGCCTTCTATACTATGTCCCCCTGGCCGTATAACTCACCTGCACAAACCACAGAAATGTAGTTTACGCGGCTTAAAAAAAAAAAACGCATAAATGTAGTTTACGCGGTTAAAAAAAAAGTGCCGCTCTAAGAAAAAAACATTTTGTATGTTCGTGTTACGTGTCTTCTTAATTTCGCTTCATAATTTAGAGTGTTTCCAGCCATTGTTCTTGAGAAAAAAAAGAACACGTTGAAATTTATGTAAATGATTAAGGCGCACCTATGTTTGTCAATAAGCAAGGAGCAACGAAAAAAAAAAAGCGGCCGAGTTAACGCATAAAATTAAACTCTCCGAACAAGTTCTAAATGGACGCAGATTAATGTGCAAATGGGATTCTGTTTCTCTTCGTCGACTCCAAACGCCTTGTTGTGGTTGGTAGTTTACATATTTTATTTTATTTTTGCTTTATTCCCACGTTTTACGGAATAAGGAGTAGGATTTTCGCTTTAACGAAACACGTGTATTTGGATCAAGTGCACGCGTGCATGCTCGAAAACGAGTGCTTACTCAATCGTGTTACTCAAATCAGAGGTGCTGTAAATGTCCAAATCCAGTGCACTAAAACCTTGACGTCATCAGAGTGAGATTGAGCGAGACATAGACTGATCACGAGTGCTACGTGAGCACTAGGAAGGGTCTCGTGTTCAATCAACGCCTCGAAGGACGCTTGGCTCCGGGCTTGGGTCGAATGGCCGAGTTGGCGAAGTCCGCCTGTAATAACATTACATGGAGGGACAGATAATTCTATGTGTGTGTTTTGCGAGAAAGCGTGAATTCGTAGATGCCTATCTCTATGTATGTCAGCTGCTGATATGCACATTCAGCACAATCAAGAGCGTTTGCACGCAGGTTTATTTTTTGTAGTTGTTGTTGTCGAGTTTTTTTTTTCTGTTTTACCGTTGGGCTTGTCTACACGTGTGCAAGAGTGTTACCGTACGTCACATCGTCCAAGAAATCGAATATTTTATGTATTAGCGCTCCACAGCACCGAGTCAGCTGAGCAAAGCTCGCGCCGCATAATTAAAAATATCATGGACTCAATCTCCGGCCCTGCCTTTTTCGATGAGAATGAACATCTTCCCAGAGTACAGTCCCGTAGTCAGTACTGCGGTGGTCTGCATCAAAAGACCAGATTAGCAGTAGCACTACACTAGCCAAATCGTCCATCTAGAGAGAGTACACAGTTGGCCTCAATTTAAGGCAGAATAACCTATCCCTATAAAAAAATCCTTACTGAAAATTCTATTTTGCTTGTCCTTTGCGGTGACGCGTTACAGAAGCATAATGACGTTTCAGCCGCAAGGCACAAAACACTTCAAATAATCGTCCATTTAAGTATTACGGACAATGTCTTATCTGTACCCTGCAACACCCTCCCTCCCCGGCCACTTTCAACCCATGATCCCATCTCGGGTTTTCTTCTGTCATCCACGGTTAAAAGCTGGAACACGGCTGTCATTCCTCGTATATTTTTCGTCCTTTCTAGCGAGCAACGTCTATTAGCGGCGCTCTCGTGTTCCACGACGTGTTCTTTGGTCGAAAGAAACCGTGGATCGAGCCTTCCCGTTTGATGGCTTCGTAACCTGAGGCCGAGCTTCCAAAAAGCCCAATTTACACGAAGCATTTCTGTTCAAACGCTTTCCTTCAGGCGGCGACAATCGATGTGTGGTGTGTACTATCCAGGAACAAGAACCTTCGATTGTACGAATCCATAGCGCTCACCACACACACAATAAAAACACGTGAAAGTGAAAAATAAAACAATTTAAATATTATTGTGATATTTCTTGGCTTTTTTTGTTGAGAAACTGTTGAGAAACAGTGCTGACGATTGGAGCGGGAAAAATATTCGGCACCGGACAAAATGGTGATGAAAGGTACAATGACGTAATGAAAACTAACGTTGGTTGAAGGCATCAAGGACTAGGAACGCATCAAGGGACGGGTGAGTCAGAAAGTTACTTCCCCTTGGAGCACTTAATACGAGAGTCACCTTAATTTTGGAAACTCTTACACTCAATTCGAACTTGCTGTTCAATGTGCCACGTAGAAAATTTATTCAACACAAAAAAGTGATACAACATGCCTTTAAAAAAACAAAAAACAAGATAGTTGGCACCGAGACACCGTCGCACAAACAACGACGGAACTTTCTCAACGCTCCACATGCAGTGATAAAAATGGGGCAGCGTTCCTTCTCTGCATGGCAGCAGACTACGTCGAAATGAGATGCCACTTAGACTTTTTTTTTTTTTTTTTCTAAAAACAATATTCCACTGATCAAATGAGACGAACCTTGTTTTTTCACTCTGCCCTTGGTCGTAGAAGAGGGAGCTCACCTCGCTTCCCTGTCCATATACAAACGCCTCAATCAGGCGTTTGCATAGGATTCACAGAGGCTCAGTTCGCTGAGCCTCAGTGAGCCGCCGCTTTTGTTTAGCGATGTTCTCTTCAGTACGGTCCTTTTCCTTGCGATCTATTATACAGACCGGTGGAGACATAAAATAAAGACTATATATTATTCTAATGTTTAAAGTAGTAGTAGTAATATTCTTAGTATTATTATTATTATTATTATTATTATTATTATTATTATTAGTAATATTATTTTCTACAAGAGGACATAAACTCATTTAGCAAATGGTGTTCACTGAACGGTGTCCTACTAAACAGCTCGAAAACCAAGGTCATGTCCTATAGTCGCAAAACGTAAGCAACGTGTTTACCTTACAGTGTTCGCTCAGACGTATTGTGCCAATCTAGTGAAGTGCGGGACTTGGGAGTGCTTTTTTCTCCTCCTTGAGATTTAATAGCCATGTGGCTCGTATAAGTACCTGCGCCTTGCGCGAGCTCAATGTTGTTTGTCGAACCACTAGAGTATTTAAAAACCCCGCAACGTTTGTAATACTGTACCGCTCTTCGACAAAGTCTTAACTCGAACACGCATCGCCTGTATGGAATGGTAGTTGTAAAACTACCCTCCTAAGGCTGGAGCAAGTGCAAAACAAATTTTTATCTATTTATCGATATCGATATCTGCGCGATGACACATCTCTATCAAAGAGTAACAGCGTATTGGACGTCCTACATACGAACAGCTTATATCACCATCGAGAAAAGGCAGATCTGGTTTTCCTTTTCAAAGTTCTTCATGGCATGGCCGACTGTTCAGAACTGCTCTCACAGATATCTTTACAAGTTCCTCGGACAGCGACCCGTTTGACAACGTCTTTTTACCCTCCTCGGACGTTAAATATCCTTGACCCCATGTTTCGTATGTGTCGGGCTTATAATGGCATTTCAAGTATTCTTGATATTTTTTGTGTGACTAAATTTGTCAGATCTGTCAGAGTCTTGTATGAGTCTCGCTGAACCTGTCGTGATGGTGATGTTATTATGTATTGATGTAATAAGGTATATTCGTTTTTGTAGTAGTCTTCTACTCTGCGTTCGGACCCTGCGTTCCGTACTTCTCTTTTGTGTATATCGTATTGTTGTGTCAGCATGCGTTATATGAGTCATATCTTTTACTCAATGCTTTGAGTTATTTATGTATTTTTTATTTCATTTTTTTTTCTTGACATTTTTTTATTATGAGTAAGTTACGGTGTGCCAGTGCCAATACCGCATGGCCGTCTCTGGACACCTAATAAAAATTATTCTTGACTATTGATTCTCGATTATAATTTTTTTTACTTGGCAAGATAAAAAAGGACGTCCTCAATTTAATTTATAATTCCACAAACCAAGAACGCATATATCTGAAAAACGGGATTTTTATAAATAGAGAAAAACCGTCGAACGAAACCGAACATAAACCCGGCCGACTCGCTCCTCGTTGTTGAAATGGGAAGCTTGAGAAGCACTAAGCTTCGCGGGAGAAAAGTTAAAATACTCGCAAAACTTGAAAAACAGAAACTAAAACTGCATAGAAAAAGAATTGTAGACTCACAACCCGTAAGGTGAAATACAGCGGCAGTTGAGGTGAGAAGTCGGAGTCACTAGAATATAATTTCGGAGCAGATGAACTGAATGAACGGTAAAGCTGCGAGCGCTCACCACAAAGTTCGCAGAAGCGTTTCGTATGAAACCGAGTAACACACCGGACGAAAATCCTATGGTGTTTTGAAACCACTGAGGGTGTATTAAGTAAAGAGTATTTCAGCCCACCAGTGCAAGAGGAGAGCGTTCCTTGGTTAGCGTCACTTCGGTACAAATAGTCACACGTGCTAAGCGAAACGCACCAAATAAACAGGGACAACGAACTAGACAAGACGAAGTGCACTCTCAAATGAAGGTTTATCGAGACAAAAAGACGTACTATTATTACCGCCTTTCTGGCTATTAGTTTAGAAAATAAAACTCTATTTGTCGGGTGCCCTGACGCAGCACTAACGTACTTGCCTTTCCCTTTCTTTCTGATACAGAATGCATCGAAAAATTTCAAGGTAATTTTGTCTTCGTATGTCCCGAGAATTGTTGTTTGTACTATTTCTGTGTCACATGGGCACCTATCCCAATTGCACTGCCAGATTTCCCGGCGCGGAGTATTTTACTGACCATACATGTTATCTTGCTTGCGTATTATCGTGTTATCACCCTATTCAAAATAACGTTTCAGGCCTGATGCTTTATGGGACAATTTCAGAGCTTCAAACTCTTTCAGCCCATCAAATCTCAGCCCTACAAGCTCATTCAGTCCGTCGGACCCTTCAGCCCAAACCCCCTCCGCACATAAATCCTTTAGACACCCCAATGACTGTGGACCAAAAACAAAAACAAGCTGTTTGAAATCGAGATTGGAAATTTATTTTAGACATTGAGTTTTACACGCATGTTGTAACTCAAAAAGACGATAAGAACCCACCTTTGCTCAAACCCTGGCTCAAGCAGCTGTAGACGAAAGCGATCAGACCAGATAGGGAAGTCAGATTTCTTCGTCGCAAAAAAATATCTATTTAAGGTACTTACAATGCCGCTGGGCAAATTTCTGAGATGTGCGGTAGTTGAACTAATGAAACCGAGCAGGTGCACCACATTAACATATACACAGTATCAGTAGCATGTTCAGCGAAAACCCCGAACGCGCAACTAACATCCGCCGCCGTTAAGAAATTCTGAGTACAGTCCCGGTGTCGTCCTTGATGCCATCGAGGCGGCGTCTCCGGCCTCTTTTTCGCTCGCTGGATGCTTCCGAAGCCTGACGGACAAAGAGGCACAAGAAACAGGGCACTAAAAGACCTTTTTCTTGATCCGCACACCCAGATGCTCTAGAAGATAGATCCCCGGATGGAACACGAAGCCGACACGGAGCGTCCGTTCGTTGTTGCGCATTTAGTTTGCGCTCCTAGACGGACAAAAAACAGGGCAAACAGCTTCTGTGGAAGGTTGGTTTTTCGGCTGACTAAAAACAATTTTTCTTTAAAGAAACAGCAAAAATTCCCTCTTCGATTTTCCCCAGGCACCCACTTTCCCTCCTGAGTGAGGGAGAGGGTGCGTGGGGACGAGTCCTTGTTAAGGCTAGACTAGCATCCGCAAGAGCTCAGACTCTGTCAAACCACATGACGCCGGAAATCGCTTCTCGAAAGGTGCTGACCTGTCTTGACAGAGTTGGAAAACTGCAAATGCTATGCTAGCCTTTGGCAATGTAGCATGGAAGAGTGGAAACCGAGTATAGTCCTTCCCGTGAAACAGATACAAGGAACATACAAACACAGCAATGAAGACGCGAATGCCACAAGTGCATAGAGGCGGGGAAACGTCACCCCAGTTTCCGAAACTCGTCATGGCCACCCGATCCCAAAATGGCTAACCGGCATCCCCGGCGCATATATTCCGAATTGTCACGTGATCCCTACCACTGACCCGTTAAGACGAAATTGATGGTTGTGTGGCTTCATGGAAAGGATTGGAAGAGACCCCACAGGCCTCTCAAGAAGCTATGACGAGTCTCTTACACCCTTTAGGAATTCTTAAAAGGTACGTCACGCCCCTTAGTAAACTCTGACGGACATCTCAAAGAGAAAACATTTTTGAAGGGTACGTCGAAACATTTCAAAAAATCCCGGTGGGCTCCATACACGGATGTTCAATAGGGCAGCGGCCCGCGGAATGCTTTGAAGGAGTGCCAAAAATGGCCGCGTCGATGTAGAGCACGGTTGACAGCGTGAGACCGCAAAGTGTCCCAGTAACAACTATCGGCGTTAAAAAAGAAAATAGATATTGTCTTGGCTTTTACAACTAGGCAACTTCAAAGTTGGCGTCAACGTAAAAACTAAGGTAAAACTAGAATTCAGATTTTTCTCGTTTTTTGCCAGAACGACGTGAGTGAAGCTCTCTTCCCAATCGTACACTTTAGCATTTCGACATACTAATGTCACTGACAGCATAAGAAACGCGAGGGCTCGGTTTATTATGTCAATTGACGCTTCTCGCTGCGTGATTGGCTCTTCGCCGTTCTTTATCGGCGAATGCCGCTCTCTGATTGGCTGCGGAACGATCGGGGCTCGTCACGCGCTCATTCCTGGTACGCTTAACCGATCCGCACTCTTTCAATTTTCCTCCAATCTTCCTCTGCCCTCCGAAGTACAATAGGAGCGTCTCTATATAGGCTCATGATGAGTTGCTCCTCGCGCCTATTTATTTTCCGTCGGCACCCGACGACGTAGTTAACTCCCTCTTAAGCCAGCAAAAGCCCCGGCAACCCTAGAGTGCCTTCATACACACGCGCGCTTTTGCTTGAGTGGTGACATCTCAGCCATTTTCACGCCCAATCGTTTTATTTAATGCTTTTGAAGTGCGGGCAATACGGTGTCACTCAGCTCGAGCGCGCAGCTTTGGCTAATGCATAGACGCCATTTTATCGCCCAAGTCACGCACCCAGTGCGCGAGAGCGTCACGCGCTGGCACATTCAGTGCAACAATGGATGTCTTCACCCTGAGACAGACAGAGATGTAGGCACCCTAGACAACCCCCGTATTGAGCGCCTCCTGTTATACCATTCACGTCCCCTCTCTCGCTCTCTTCGGGTTCCTCCCTTTTTTTGTGTGTTCCTATATTTTTTTTTGAAACCGATAAATTGAGGACACGATTTAGAACATGTAATGGTAGAAACAGTGACAAAAAAAAAGAAGACAGGTTCGCGCTCGCGATTGAGCACATTAAAATGAAGGAAGCCACACGCGCTCGCGTAGCACTAAAAACATCGGCGCTCGTTACCATTCGCCTCATTCCAACCTGCATGAACCCGCGCGCATATGTAAATTCCTTACAAAACACTGGATTCACGTCAAGTAAAAATCGCAAATGAGCATCCTTACGCTAGCCCAGACGTCTCGAAACGTTCTTCGTAGTGTGGAAGATCTTTAGTTGACTCCGGGTGGTTCGCCGAAATATCAAACATGCTTTAAGAAAAATAAACAAAATTAAAAAAGCTTCTTTCTCAAGCTGCTAGGGGGGCGGACAGCTACAAGCTATTGTCGGCCCCGCTTTCGGATGCTTTGTTTCGACGGAGGTGTAGGGTACAGCTACGACGCCCCGAGCTTCATGGCCCGCGGCCCCTTTGAGAGTGCACTGTTTTTCCGCACCCGTGCTAAACAATCATCGGCGATATCAAGTCCCAGGTGAGCCGATCTATAGACCTTTTCTGCTAGTGCGCCGCCATCTTGAATTGTCGTCACTTCCAGTATGGGCGAAAACACTGTTTTGCCTTTGCCACGCCAATAGAAGTCATTTGGGATATAAGCGTAACCGTCACACTTTATCGTTTTGCCTCTCCTCTATTTTTTTACTGTTTGCAGGTTGAAACGTTGGATTATTTTTTCGTCACCCATACCGGATACGCCTATTAGGTGGCTGGGGACGAGAGTACACAGAAAAGGTCTATAGACATTCCAAGACAAAGACGCGAATCCAACGTCACGCCGCTGATGTGGCACTCCTGGCGAGATGACGCATGCGCAGAAACCTCACCCCCCGTGGATCTAAAGTGGTCCCGAAGTGACAGCAAATGACGTCACAAAAGCCGGAGTGTCATTCTTTCTGTCGGATGTCGCGATCCTGGGGGTTGGCGGTACAAGTTCCTGCAAAACGCACGAGCACAAGCGAGTGTCGCTGTCGTCGCAGCGTCCCAACTCCTGGCTGCCGAAGCTTCCGTGGACTGTCGCATTGGAGAGGGACCTGCAGCAGAACAGGCGTCCGCCACATCCCATGCACCGCCGCTGAGACACCGCCAGGATCGCGGCCGGCGACACCATGACAGTTGTATGACGTCACCGGGCGGAAATCGAGGGGCCACTTTTTGAACGCGTTAAACACACCAGTCGGAGACGTGTTACAGGAACCATGACTAAAGCTGACAACGCGGTGGAAGCCATACCTGCACGCCGGACCAATCTACAGCCTCCCTTTTATCTCCTGACCAGCGACCACTGCGGGTGCGTACGGGAGAGGATATGTTCACGTGGCGAAAGATCGACCTATGACGGGACTAACGAGCGCGTAGCTTCAACCGCTTTCTTAACGTACAAATAAACCGTGTAAAGGTGCACATTCACACATAAACGAGCCCGAAAACAGTAGGCCACATTCTTTAGTGAAAGTGGTTGCATGGTATTCTTTGCGTCAGTTCCTCGAAAAGGGACAAAATGTACTGTCCCGGCTCTTCCGTGAACTAATCAGGCATGGCAGGGCGTGTGGTCGCGTCTCTGCCCACAGGACACGACGCGAGTCGAGCGAGCAGATAAAAGAAAAATCTGTTCGCCACGCAACGTAAGCGGGAACACAGCAAGGGAAAAAGCGTAGGGTTTACACAGTGTGCAAGCTGCGATATGTCGAAACTTTCTCGTTGACGTGAATGCAGTGGATTATTAAAGATGTTCTGGATGTCCATGGCTACCCGCATTTGTAGTTAAAGGGGCCCTGATCGAGAGCACACCTAATTATAAACTAACCAACCGGATGCGTTGAACAACGCCAGTAGAAAAAATGAAAAAAAAAGCTCGTAACTTCTAAACTAAAATTTTTGAAGTTCAGAAATAGACGTGAAGAATGCTTATCTGGATTGTGTGCTCCAGATTGGGACAATTTTTTTGTGTGATGGACTGATATAATCAAGAATACTGTCCATTCCGCGCCAATAAAGTCGAGCCGTCTACCGACCGGTCACGTTTGACGTGGACCGTTTCTTCTGTCGCAAGTATAGCGAATACAACGTAAAGCCGAACTGGAAATTGTTGAAAGTATCACGTCAGAAGAGTCACTATTGCATAATCTTCTCGCAAGTTATTAAAAGGGCGATGACAAATATCGGAGTCATATTCATAACCAGATCGTTTCCCGTTCAACAAAAAGAAAATACTGGAACAGAACATAATAGGACACAAACAAATTACCATTATGCACAAAGATGTTTCAACGTGAGAGAGCAGAATGCCCAGTTTATTGTGACATCGGAAGGTTCTCGAAACGCCAAATAGAGCCAACGCACATCGACGTGAGCACGCAACCAATTCAAAATTTTCTTCGAACATCAATCTTCGCA
>JAZHYW010007540.1:0-34858 GCA_037355805.1 Ixodes ricinus
TCACGGTTGTCGGATTATGCACGAGTATGACTTGAAAAACGTCCTCGGCGATTCCTTTCAAGAGATGACGCACCTTTTCGTGTTCTGGCATGTTTATGTCTACTCGACGGCAAAGATCCAGCACGTCCTCAATGTAGGATGTAAATGATTCAGTTGGCTGTTGAGCGCGCGAAGCAAGCTTTCGGTCTGCTGTAATTTGTCGCATCGCAGGTCTTCCAAACACTTCCCTAAGGCGGTTGGCAAACATTTCCCAGCTTTGAAAGTCTTGTTCATGGTTATGGAACCAGAGTTTTGCGACGTCGGACAGGTAGAAAATGGCGGTAGTCAATTTAGTGGCATCGTTCCAGTGATTGTAACGACTGGCGCGATCGTAGGCGTCAATCCAGTCGTCGACGTCAGCGTCACCAATACCGGAGAAAATCTGAGGCTCACGTTGGCGAGTGGTGAGAACCGACTGGGATCCGATGTCTGCTTGGGTTGCCGTTGAGGTCATTGCGGAACTCGTACTGGCAGTAGGGGGTGTCATCGCTGCTTTCAATGTGAGAATGCGGCTTCTCAGCTCCAGACTTGATGCCGCGGTGATGGAGAAGGGCCCGCACCTCCACCAAGTGAAGCGAAGAAGAATAGCGAGACAAGAAAAACGGTGTAGCTGAAGGCACTGATACGGGTCAGATTTTTATATAAAGACGCGCGCGATCGTCGTTCTTCTTTCTGGATTCCAGGCTTGTCGTCTTCTTCGCTACAATATATAATAAACATATGCATCGACCATTTTGTTTCTGTTTTGGCAGGGCTGCAATATTAGGCAGGGTGGTTTCACCTGACGTACCTCTGGTTTGAAATCTCACCATAATCCCTGTTGGCAGTGGTGGCCGTCAGTCGTGTCGTATGCTATTCTATGAGCAGAGACCGCGGAGATCAAGTTGTTCATTCTCACTCGAGTTGTTTCTGCTTTTGTTGATCGACCTTGCTTGCCGGAGTAGGCTGCGATTTAAGACATCATCAGCCGGCATTCTTTTTCAGTTATCTCGGGCTGTTTAAAATTAGCAATGCTATACGCACGACGTCGTGCACTTCGGGCGGAAATGGCTATACGCACTCCGCCGAGAACTCATGCCCGTCGGGCCACTTTTTTCGAACGGCGCGTGTATCACTGGGGAGCGTGTTAACCCAGCCCCCCGCCTGCGTTCACGCCGCTTCGCGGCGACAGTATCGGCTGCTAATTACAAAACGTAAACAGTACACGCCGCTTCGCGGCGTCCGGCCGGCAACCCAAGCCCCGCTGTCCCCGATCGCACCTCCGGAAAGGGAGTCCCATTTAGTTCTGCGAAGTTTCGTCGACAACATCATCGCAAAAAAGAAATGTCGTAAACATCGCATTATGCCTCGACAAAACAAAATGTTCAGAAAAAAAAAGGAAAAAAAAGTACCCCCACCGGGGATCGAACCCGCGTCCACTTGCATACAAAGCAGACGCCTTAACCCCTACGCTACGCCATTGCTGAGAAAACTCGTTGTGACCAGTCGTTTTATACGAGGTTAGCGGAGTGCGTATAGCAACTTCCGCCCGAAGTGCACGACGTCGTGCGTATAGCATTGCTCGTTTAAAATACTGTCAGCATTTATTATCTTGATACGTGCAGCCGTCCTTGGATTGGTTTCATTTGGATTGGTTTGGCATGGCTTTGCTTGGCTTGGTTTGAAGTGGTTTGGGGCCGTCCCCATGTGTCGCTTTGTCGCGTTCTCGGTTACGTAGAGTGCGCCACTTGTCATATGGCAAGCGGCGTCATTCTTGGCGCGCAGTTCTATAATGGGCAATCAGTTCGTCGAACAAGGTTTCATAGACAGATCGTTTCATCGACACTGCGATGTTTCATCAGCAGACCGTTTCTTCGACATTCGATGCTCGACAGAGCTTGCTACATTTCGTCGACACTTTTTTTTACTCGGACGTCTAGACGACATTTCTCTTTCTCTCTCTTTCATCGACGCGGCGTTGGCTTCTTGATGTCTGGCGTTCTTCGCATGTTCACAGCGCACTACGGTGTGGACAGGGCGCAGGTGGGGCAAGCGCAAATGCTCCTCACTCTTTGTACGCAGTGCGTTGTGCGCTTACGTTGCTGGAGTAGTGCGTGCAGCGTGGCGGCCTTTCGGATACGTTTGGCCGTTTACGCTAAGGAGCGTGCCCTATGAAGCTGAGGCTCGGCGCTCGGCAGCCAGACGGCCGGACGTAATTGTTGCTTTCTGTCGTGCTTTTGGCTGCGTGCACACTCGAAGCTCGGAAGATGCTGAATCGTTCCAAACTTTTTCTAAAAGGGGTGTTTCTCGACGCGTGATGGCCTCATATACCACTCATTTTTGGTATAATCATGTGAGGCTTATTTTGTGCCCAGTAATGCACGCGAAATACCAGAACTGACGTTTTGCATTCTCGTCTTGCAAGTGTTCCGAAAAAGGTAGTGACGTAGAGGTTAACCTGTCGGTCTCTGTAGTCTTTAAGAGTCGATGAACGAGGTATTTACATTGTTGTAGCTTGTAGAGTCGGAGCTGGCGGAGATCTATCGTCTACGTCGTCTTCTTGGCCATTGGGCAGCTGACCGATTCTACATGCTCGAGCTCTCGCTGGAAGCGTAATCCTATTTATATAGTATTCAACAGTGCTCATCCGTGTGTACTGTAGTGAACATTTCAGGCCCGACATATCAATAGTTTTTTGTTATCAACCAGGAAAACGCAATATCTGTAGACACCTCCTGACAAAGAAAGAAAACGAGAGCTCGCCGTTCGCTTTGACCAATAGACCGATCTCACCAACCGTCTGGAGTGTGCGTGACGCAGCCATAGTTGTACTTCACAGGAGGTAGCGGTAGTGCACGAGACGGCTCGTGATCGACACGCGCAAGCCCACAGCGGCGTTGACCCTCGTGCGGAAAGACTACAGTTCCCGCAATGCATTGCGCCAGAGGAGGCGTAGCGAAACTGGCAGTGAGGTCGGTCTATGACCTCAAGCCCGGTTCACACATCTGCGTTCCGAGCGACAGAAACGACAGAAACAACACGAACGACATGACACCGGGATGATTCTGTTCGCATTACAGAGCGAAGATAATGCAAAGAGCAGGTTTGTCAAGCAATCATGTGTCACGGTTGTCCCGGTGTCATGTCGTTCGTGCCGTTTCTGTCGTTCCTGTAGCTCGGAACGCAGATGTGTGAACCGGCCTTTACGAGCCTACTCTGATGTTACGCTTGAACGTGACAGAAAATCGGTCTTCCCGCCTTTTCGAGGTGTCGCCACGGGTAGGAATACTAGCGGGGTCTACTTAAGTGATTTGTTCGGCACACAAGCGTCAGTACAGGTTATGACTTTGTCAACATTGCCTGAAGCCTATTCCAATTGTAAAATAAAATATCGAAGGTGTCCTCATGGTCCCTTTAAGTGTGCGTGCTTGCACGACGTGAAGTGTCACAGCTTTGCGACCGCAACACCTTACGCGGGCACAATGTCCGCTCATATCAAACATGAACTGGGCGGTGTTTTTAAGATACAATATTTAGCATTATTTCGCGCATTTAGTTCCCGGAAATTAGCAGCACATTCGGGAAGTTGAAGTTGAGTGGTATTTTTTTTTCATAACTGGCGGAAATTATGACAGACGGTTTCTCTAGTCATTTAGTTGCACATTCACAAGAAATATTATAATTTATGTTACATAATTATCAAACCCGCGGCATTTCTGTAACTATCGGTTTGAGACAGATTCTCTGTCGCTCGGTTAACAAGTATTCATTCAACGCAGTAGCGCACTTCAACGACCCGCTGATCAATCTTGCCCTCTGCTACACCATTGTAAAATTTCATTACGGGCTTGAGTCATCGCGATATGTGGGTCCCTATCATTTCGTCGAAACTCGTTTCGTGGAATTACGTTTCGTGGACAACTTTTCGTGGACACACGTTTCATGGACACACGTTTCGTCGACACTGTGACGTTTCGTGAAATCGTTTCGTGGACAGCACCACCGTAAAACGTTTCGTCGACAAACTTCTTTTTCTTTTGTTGCAGGTTTCATGACAAAGACGATGTCTAGCGCAGTTGCTCTCCAAGGTGAGCAACTGTGCTATCCTCTCGCTCTCATCCGTGTCACATGGAATAAGCAAGAGCGCACAGGACTTCGCGCGCGGCCTATTCGGATATTTGCAAGTTCCGATGCCCGTTTATGGAACCGAAAGTTACTGGAAGAAGAAAAGTGGTGGAGAAAAATTTGCGTAGGCGCAAAACAAAACTTTGATCCAATGGTGGGTTGCGGAAAAGGGCTGTAAACACAGAATTGTTTTCTTCATATTGGTTATGTTTAAACAAAAATACAGCTTGCAGCCTCTTATTGCAACATTACAACCCTAATATTTCAATTGAAATTAAGCATGCTCATTACCCTCAATTATTCAAAAGGAAAAGTGATGCAGTGTTTTACTGGCTACTGCAACTTATACGCGAAAAAACTGTTTAGTCACACTCGTTTCATCGTAATTTATCCTTAAGGTCCGTTTAAAGAGGACATTACATAATAAGGGAGCTGTAAACAATGTCAAATAAAAATAAATAGCAAAAGCACGAAAACCAATAACACTCGCACTACCGCGAGCACGCTGCCCGCATAGTAAACCTAAAAAAAGCTACATTGCAATGCAAAAAAAAAAACAAAAACACGAGAATATAGGTAAAACATACCGAGTTTAATTAACATAAGTAAACCATAGTTGATATCAAATGTGCAACTTAATGCATTATATAGCTTCTCTCGAGCAGCCGCCACATGCAAGGCCTTGGAGGTAGGGTAGTACCACTAGACGAGATCTGTTGGCAGCAGCCGACTGGTCCTCACACGCGACATTCAATTCTTCTTTTATCGATGCCAGCAGACAGATACCTGTGGCAAGTTCGTGACCCAGCTCTTTGCATAACAGAGCGGCTTCAAAATCTAATGTTCTTTGGTCACATATTGGTTTATGTGCATGCAAAACTTCAGTACAGACATAACATATGCAGAACTATTGTGTTATTTAATATCCAGAAGCTAAATATGCTAAAGTCTAAAAATCGTATGCGGTCTGGTAAGTACAGTACGTTGAATACCCGGTGTTTGGACGAAGAGTGCACCATCTTCCGGGGGGCCGTGGGGTGGTTGCGGAGGCGTGACCGGCCCCGGGAGCAGTCAGCTGCGTGCTGGCGTCGGAGACGGCGCCACCGACTGCCAGTAGGGGGACCCCTACGCGGCCTTCGTCGGCGGCTACGTGGCAGAGGGACTTAGAACGCTGCGGCTCGCCGTTTATGTTCCGGCGCTTGGGGGGGAGGGGACTCGCGGAGGAGGCCACCGCGCCCGCGCGGCTGTGAGCCCTAAGCGAACGCCACTGGAGCAGTGAACATATGCTGAAGCGCAGCTGTTGGAGATGTATGGAAGGAGCCAGAAGCGCGTGCAGTGGTGCTAAGTGCGGACATCGACACCGCGGGACTGCTAGGCTACAGCACAGAGATAGCTACCCGGCGTCTGGAGGAAAAACAACCGTGTTTTATCACCGTAAAAGTGAACTACGCATAACGCGAACGCTCAGCACTCTCCAGAGTTTATTGTTAGTGGCTAAGACCACGATGCCAACTGGCTTAAAAACCGATTTTATGCCATTTTCAACGGTAGAAAGGCTGTGTGCACCGCAAACAGGCCTCGTTTTTTCTTTCAAATTTTTTTAAGAGCTTCAGTGTTTTGACGTGTGGACTATCTATGCTATGTTCAGGTGGCTCTTGAGGATTCTACCAAAAGACGCGACGCGCGGAAAGATACACTTGCTCTGGAAACGACTCTGCCACTTCGTCAAAACAGTCGGAGTGCCGGCGGCCAGCCCGCGAAGGGTTGCATTCGATGACGTACAGACACCTCGATCACGTATGCTGCCGAAAGCGTAGCCCTCAAGAGCAGCGCATATTGTTGAATGTTTTAAGAATCTATTTGAGAAACGACAGTGGTCGAGAGTAAAACTTCGGCTTTGAGCAACGCTTCCAAAAGGTTCGGGCAAAGGCACAGAGACGAAACGATACAAATCGTAAGTTCCGACATCGGTGCAATCAATGCCCCCCCCCACCAAGAAAACACAGAAAAAATCAGCAGAACCCATCCTTTGGGAATGATTATCTACGTTAATGCGAATAGCATCAAACGGTGCGGAGTTATGCGCGTTCGTCAGGTGGCCGGCACACTCTAGATACGCCAGCCCACTCTTGAGGCGATTCTAAATTTGTTGACACTTTCACAGCCCTGCGCACGATCTCCGCAGCCCAGCACGTGCGTTTGTGTCACTTAGGAAGGCGAGCAAAGCACGCGCCATACGCACAAACACTCAAAATGGTACCGACCAGACTTTCTGGCGTCTCAGCTAGTCTCAACCAACGGTACTCTAAACGGTTGTTTATATCTTTACCATAGGACGCGCTTGACAGCGCTGTCACAGCTACCGGTGCGCGCGTTCCATGCACGAGGGCTCATTCCGCTCTCGTGAGGCTGAGCACGGCCGCTACATCACCTCTCCCGAGCGCGGGAGAGGGTGAGCTGCGGCCGTGCTCAGCCTCACGAGAACGGAATGCAGCGCACCGGTAGCTGTGACAGCGCTGTAAAGCGCGTCCTATGGTAAAGATATAAACAAGTCGTTTAGAGTGCGTTGAATGACTGCCTTCATAGCTCTGTGGTTAGCACGTCTGCCTGCTGATCAAAGGGTCAACGGTTCGAATCCCAGCCGGCGCCGGTCTTTTTTATTTATTTATCGACCCGCGGCGTAAGAGGTTAGATAGCCAGATATGATAGATAGATACATAGGCGAAAAGTGGTGAATCCAAAGAATGCTGATATTGCATTTAAGTCGGTGAGGCAAGATGGCTGCGCACTGATTCGCCATACTTGGCGCCCATGGAGTCGGCCATCTTTCATCCATCCATCCATCCATCCATAGCACAAGGCCGCTCGCCGCGCATGCGCAGAGGTCGCGAGGAGGTGGCAGGCTGACCAGGAGCTGGCAGAGCGATCTGTCGATGAAACGTCGCAGCATCTGTCGATGAAACGAGCGGGTGCTCGTTTCCACGAGCTGATCTGTCGATGAAACATCGCAGTGTCGACGAAACGATTTGTCCATGAAACGTCGTTCGACGGACTGATTGCGACCGTTTAGAAACCACGTGTGAACGTGGCATTTCGGATCGGCGTGAGCCTTTTTTGGAAGCCGTTTTTCGTAAAAGTAAGTCTCAACTTCACGTCTCTATGACCTCACCGGGTTCCTGTGACATCTCGCCTAATCCTTAGAGTTTCCCCCAAAATAAACGTCGCTACTGCTGCGTGCAAGACTGCCACAGTCGCGAAGGTGACTCAAGCGTCAAACTTTACCGCTTCCCTTCAAGATCTTGGGAAGCGACACGGCGACAAAGTGGATTACTGCAGTGCGACGCATCAAGTAAGTGAATTTTACATTAATTGTTGAAGTGAACGAAAATAGATGTGCAGGCTTGGAAAGTGGTCCGACGAACTCGTTTTGCAGACTACTCGTCAAAATAACATATTTATAGAAGTTGTTTTACGAGTCTCTGAGACAGCCACATAAAGAAATACGGTAGGAAAAATCGGGCCGATTGTTGCTTCGCTGTGACGTCGAGAATCAGGCGATCAGGTCTTCAAGCGAGATGTCCGTCGGCCCGTTCCGGCACTCGTAGTTGTAGGCGTGCATTTGGTTGCGACCGCGCGCGCCGTTCGGCACGCGCGGTCGCAGCCAATACCTTCCAAACCTGCGAGTTTTCAAATAGTGGATTTTCGTAGAACAAATTTTTGCTTGTTTCGGCTACCAAATTTAATGCTGAGTCTGGGAACAAATGTGACGGCGTGCAGAAAACAGGATGCAGAAGTTTTTCTTCAGAAAAAGCTTATGCGAAGCGTAAATATCGTTCTCACACGTACACTTTGTTGCCTGTCGCCTTTTTACACCAGGCTTCTGAACTGTTCTCTAGCATGCAGAGTTTGGTTCTAATTACCCACATTTTATTCTAGTGTCGTGGGGTCGTCGGGAGAAGAAGAGGACGGTCGAGCGAGACGCGAGCGGGGGCCAGCCGGCGAGGAAAGAGGAAGAGCGTGCTGCACGAGGCTGGGGCCGGGCAGGAACGATAGAGCCGTTCTGACTGGTCTGGCCCATGGCGATCCCCGGAGCATTCCACCAGCGATGTTCGGATCAGGACCGGCGGAAACGGCGAGCCCTGGCCATACCGGCCTAAGCCAGGACGATCCAGGAGTGGTTCCGCAGCGAGACTCTAGCTGTGATAGCCCGGAACAGCTAGCCTACGCAGTGCTGGCGTAGGAAGGACGACCCGCAGGCGTGGACACGGACTCCGACTGCGAGCTATGAACGACGGGCGACAACTAGGGTCGGCGGGTCCGGACTGCCGGCTCTCGAAGACGGGCAACCGGGAAGTACAGTAAACCCATTCGCTGCCTTCACGTTGTGTTGTGTCACTTCCTGGGAGGCGAGCGAAGCACAGACCGATCGGGCGGCGATTATTATAGAGCGACCCCATAAGTGGTGAAGACAACTCAAACTGGTGTCCAAATGACAACTCTATAAATATGCTCTAAACACTTCGACCTATCAAGGCTCCCGATGGTCTTAAAAAAGCGCATAAAAGAACCAAGGACATGGCCCGCACGTGCTCAAGGGTACTGCTGAAATCGGGGTCGCCGTCGCTCGCCACAGCCCGACAGGCAGACTGGCCGCCCCATTAACAGAGACACCTCCGCTTGTGGTGCTGAATGCAGCACTCTCGTGGCGCCGCCTGGCCATTGCCGGCTGGCCCCGAACGACACATAAAAGCATGATATCGCACAATGTGAAAGATCTCACTGGAAGCTTCGATCGATCATGACACCGCCTTTGTTGCACTTCCTGAGTGATGACTCATTTGCGAAAGGTACGCTGAGGTGCGCGGAAAGATCAAATTGTTTGTGCGACTGGATGCTGATGGAGGATTATGCGAGTCACTTAATTTTATCGCAGCCGTGCGAATGTTATAGTTGACGCAATCATAAAATTCTATGCCCACCGGCACCAACTTGGCAACAGGAGCCGAAATCCACACGAGCCTTTCTATGCCACATAGAGAGGAGCGCTAACCGTTTGGAGCTCTTCCCCAACTCCGACGTTACCGCGCCGCCTCGAGGCGCCATCAGTCCGTTGGCGTCTCGCCGTCTACCGTGAAGCGAAGAGCAAACGCCGAGGAGAGACGAAAGCGAACCCCCCCCCCTCCCCCCCCACTACCCCCTCTGCCCTCCACAGCTGGCTGAGACATTGCAGAGGGCGTTGGCAAGGAGAAGCCTGCAAGAACAAGCACCCCCCTTCCCTCCTCCTCCGCCCTCCACAGGACCTAGCGCGTTTACATGGCGGAGGAGCAGGCGAGCGACACCCAAACCAACCCTGAACCCCACGCAGTAGTTGCGAAGCGAGAGTCTCCTCGCCCACTAAGATAGCCCGGGAGCTCACGTGACCAACACAGCTAAGATAATACCAGCGCTCACCGCGACTCATCATGGCCATGGTCCTCAGACTCACGTCATCACGCAGACTAATGCAATCACCGGACTCATATCCACCCTAAGACTCACGTCTTGATTCAGGCTCATGCTCATGAGCCTCGAAACTCACAATCACACTCAAGAGATCTCAAAACTCACGCTCATGACTATCAGTACTTCACTTAGAGCTCAAGCTCACACTCACACTCATGAGTCCTCAAAACTCACGCTCACACTCACGCTCATCAGTTCTCAGAACTCACACTCAAACACTCAGGACTCAAACTCACACTCAAGAGTTTTCAGAACTCACGATCACACTCATGATCATACTCACGCTCATGTGTTGGCAGGACTCACACTCACACTCACACTCATGAGTTCTCAGAACTCACGATCACACTCACGATCAGACTCACGCTCATGAGTTCTCAGGACTCACACTCACACTCACACTCATGAGTTCACATAACTCACGATCACACTCACACTCACACTCATAATTTTTCGAGACTCGCGGCCTCACTCACGATCACCTCAAATCTGACGGTGAGCGTGAGTGATCGTGAGTGATCGCACTCATGAGTGAGTTTGCACGAGGTACGCGGCAGTTCGGGGATCGCAGGCCACGCAGCAGCATGGCCTTTCTACGCTTCGATACTGGCGCCATCTAGAATTCGCGCGTTCAACCACGTCGCGCACCGCGCGCCATCTGGTGTCTGAAACGGACGAATAAATCGAGGTACCGCGCCCTCTTGAGGTTCGCCTTTAAGGGCTGGAACGTGGCAGCCAAACGTATGAACTTCCCCTCGTTCGCACGCAGTGCAAGCGTGTCTTTGTGGCCTAGTCAGTATCGTGTCTGACTCGCAACTGAAGAGTCGTGGGGTCGAATCATGCCTAAAATTCTTAGATAGTTTTCCTTAAAGGAAAGTAAATTATTTCTAGTAAGCGAAATCGTTTGATCTTTAGTTCACATTGCAGGCATGCACATCACTTTCATTCCACGCGTTATGTGACGGTTTCACTGAGCGTTGTGGTTTGTTTGAAGGTTCCGCGCAAGGTCATGTCGACGTCGTGACCGTATCGACCAATCCAGAATGTTCCTCGTCCCACAGACGCCGACGCCGGCTTTTCTAGCGGCACGAGCTCCTTCGTGTTAAAGCATTGGAACAAGATGCGTTTCTTCGATGTTGCACAAATTCTGTTCTGGCTTTCCCAGTTATAAAAGAAAACGACGATAAGATTTATTCCATGTTCTCTTGACTTTATTTTGAGCTCAGACGACCTACCCGGAGGCCACACAAGTTTAGAAGCCGGAGTGAAGTTCGTGAGATGTTATGCCCAAATCCCACTATAAAAAATATAGAGCGACAAACAAAGACAGCTGACACCGACAGGCCTTAAGCACGTTCAGCATGCACTCAGTTATCTTTCACGTGCTCGTGCTTACTTCACAAGCCTCCCATAGGTACATTCGTGTGCATGCTGCACGTGCTTGGGGCTTGCCTTTGTCGGTTGTTTCTTTTCTGTCGCTATAGTGGCACTCGACCATAACAAAATGTGACTGGAAAATATTGGAGGGAAAACATTTAGGGGGAATGATTTCAGCAATGTAGAAAAGAAAGATACGTATGTTTCTTTTTAAAGAATGAAAATCGCTGTTTCTCTTCAATGTGTTATTTAAATGTGTATCTCTCTGTGTTGTTAAGCATCGTGAAGAAGAAGAAAAAAAGCGCATTTGAAATGTCGTTTTAATCCAAACGTTGCGCCATGCAGCATGTTCTAGATTTCCAGGGACAACCGTCTCACCAGTCATGCATTGCACAATTATTCTGCATGGCGATTTCTGTTTTTACTTTACCGTGAGATTTCTGCGCGTTCAATTGCTGATAATTGAACGCGCAGAAAATGCCCAAAAGTAAATGCCCAAAAATGTGCACAGTACAAACTTGAAGAATGTCAGTCAAAGCACTGTGTTCGGAGTACTTACGAAAGCGTTTCTTTCGACGCTTTCGCAAATACTCGTAACAATGACCTTCCCGTGAGTGCGTACACAGCGCACCTGAGACGGTCTTCACGTTATCTTAATTCTGAGAGCGCGTGCAAAAGCTGACTAGAGACTCCGTTTTTTTTTTTCTTTTTTTTTGGGGGTAATAAAGCGACACTGAGTGTATAAGTAGTTTAATACTAAAACGCGAAGACAGCTTTCGTTGTTTTATGTAATTAAACACACACACACAAACACACATAGACATATACACACACATATATATATATATTTATATATGGAGAGAAAGAGAGAGAGAGAGAGAGACATATATGCTGTGAATGCATATTTGTCACAAAAAAGGATGATCAATGTTGGGTCGCCAGCTTTTTTTCCGCTCATTTCTTATAGAGTCGTTCTATAGGGTCGCTTCGGTTATGTCTGTCCACATGTAAAACAAAAAGGAAAACATATTTCACGCTGGAATTTTATGTTTAGTCTATACAAGTATATGATTTATTAATCAATTTCGCCAACGTGCCGAAAACGCGGCCGGAGTGTTCTAAGAATGGACAGGCGCCAACTTTCGCATAAATCACTCGGACATTCAGTGACTGCGATATGCAGGGCAAGCTCGGCCAACATCTTCTACACTCTGTTCACCCCCACAGCTGACAGTGCGGTGAAAATTACACGCTCGCTGAACCAGTCCTGCGTCCATCTTTCGTCTCGTGATATCAAGCCTCCCCACCGCAGGGAGCGGGGGTCAGGTGATGACTGGGAGGCGGTTGATTTGTCCGGCGAGAGGGTAACTCTCTCCGTGCTGTCAGTCTAGGGGTGAACGGAGGATAGCCTCTAGGTAGCAAAGCAGTAAGGCTGGGTTTGCCGCGCCACCTAAAGTCACGTGACGCGAGGCACAAGTCGCACACAAGTGCTACCTCAGCATTTGGCCGGTGTTGTTCAGTCGCGTATTGTTCGCTCAAAGAGAAGTAAACACCACCACGTGCGTGTCGCGGATAATCAAAAAAAAAAGAAAAGTAAACGTGCGCATCAAATGCAAGCTTGAATTGGCGAGCTCAGCTTTTGTGGTCGCTTCAGACGAAAGCCAGAAGTCCTACCCTACAAAAAGATGGTTATCAAGGAAATGTGTATTCATTACTGGTGGCAGGGTTTCCAGGGATTGCCTCACTCTTTGAAAATCTCTTCACTTGGGCACCATCCCTGAAGCATGAGTGCAGCGCTTCTGCCGGCCCCACTCAACTTCGAATTTCTCGGGAAACAACTGACCAAAAGACTCTTTATACCAAAGATAGGCGCCGCAGCAATTCATAGGAGCGAATACAATTCAAACAGACCAGACAAGGTGTGCGGCGAAGGACCGAAAAATAAACGAGAAAGACAAAACAAGCAAGGACAATAATCTACAAGAACGAGTAACAAAGAAATTCAGATCGCATAAAAACGGCGCATTCTCGACTGTAAATAAAACATGAGTCACGCTGAAGAGGATCATCGTAGATTTGGGAGGCAGCTCCTTCTCGACTTATCCGGCAACTTTTTGAGGAGGGGTTCGAAAAGTAAAATGAAATGTTTCTCTGCCCAAGCATTCTTAACCGTTTCCTATGCCTTTGCCATCTCTCCCTTCTTTCGTTCGCTCTTCCAGATGATACGAGTTGTTTTGTTCCCTCTTCTTTTCATTTCCCACGCTTTTTTTTTTTTTTACTTCGGTTTTTATTCCGCCTGCACCGGAGTGCCAGATTCGATTTGTTTCGTGGACATTGGGATTCGAGCTTCACGGGATTCCGCTCGCCAGGGAAAGGGAGCTGCATCTCACCGCGTCTTTCAGAAGCTAACGGTCTGCGCAGGGCCCCTATTACACCCGGGCCTTGGAGCTCCTTTTCCTTGTAATGTTCGCTGCTGTCTTACAGGGCGGACGAACAACTTCTTTTGTTTTGTGCTTATTTACTTTCTCATTGTCTTCTGAAACAGTACCTAGGAAACAAAAAAGGAAGCGACACTTGTCAAAATAAGCGGCAACGTTCGCAGAATGCTGTTCGGACAGGGAAGTACCAGTACTTACACTAGCAAGAAAAACGTAAATTCTGAACTTGTCCAAGACACTTACCGTCATGTGTCGGTACTACAGAGCCCCTAAATACGGGTACCCTACGCAGTATTTTAGGGTAAAAGTGGGTGAACACACGCGTTCTTTGTATAGTTATTACGAACGACTCACATTTTGAACGACATTTGGGTGAAAGGAGGTGTCCATATTAACACGACATCGCCGTACTAGAACATACTCGTACGAGATGGTGTATCAGCTATGCCACCGCGCCGTCAACGACAAAGACGGTTGGCAGAAAGAAGAGGCACAAAATATAACGACACGAGGTACAAGGTTCGGTGATCGGTATGCGCGGCGACACCATCGAGCGACGTCTTCAACGGTTTCGTTGTCCGTAAATTATGCCGGTTACCAGTCTGGCGGTCTCCACGTAACATACCTATTGCTAAATTACCGAAGCACAAAAGGGAATGCTGAGAATGCAGGTCTACGCTCCGCCTAGGCTCGCCCTCCCCGTATAAAGGATTCGAGGCAAATAGCCAAAATCAGGCATTGACGAAGGCGCTTGCAAGAAGCCATTTGGTTTAGGCTTTTGCTTTAAAACTGCTGCAGACGCCAGCACGTGCGGCGCGTAGACCTGCATTCCCTGCCTTCCACTTTGATGCTTGGGTAATTTAGCAATAGGTCTATCCTGATCATATGTGGCGAGACCAGATATTTTCTACGATAGTAAAATGACGTAGATTTCCTTAGTTACGACTTAAGTAATTACTGTTTTTCTTTTAGAGCGGAGCTCTTAGGCGTTCGTTTCCGGGTTCAGCGGCCGGCGCGGCGTCGGCATTGGCGTAAACGCGCGTTGCATTATGGGACATTTCCCATAATGACGTCACACGTGACGTCACCTGACGTTGCACGTGAATTTTCACGTCACGTGCCAGGTGACGTCACGTGACGTGACTCGTCAATTTAGCGGGGAAATGTTGCCGCTCCACTTAGCGGAAATCTTTCCCCCTATAATTAGCAGGGTAATTTTTGCTAAATTTAGAGGGAAATTTAGCGAACATTTTCCCCTAAATGGTAGTGGAGCAGGAGAGGAGGATGGGAGGGTATGAAGGGGGAGAAGGGCATACCCTCCCCCTCCGCACCCTCCCCTCCTCCACCTCAAGGAAAAAAATAGAAGTTTACAATGCCTTGTCATGCCGAATTGGAGCTCCGCAATTTTTCAAAACCGAGGAGAAATCGGGTCTTTCTGATGCCATTCGGAAATCGGGTTTTCTCGGGTCTTATTTATGAAGGACAAGTACCTGAAATGTGTTGTGTTCACGAACAAAAGTCAACAAAGCATATGATATAGCAATGGTGCTCTATCTTACAGCATATTTCCGCCTTCTGACTCATTCTGAAGCGAATACATTCAGAGGTAATGCAAATCGAAGGAGCTTGTTACCATCAAACGAGTGACCAAGGAAGCAGTTCTGAAATAGATCCACAATTAAGAGTTATTATTTTCCATAATTTCGGTTGATTTCAAGATCGGTGTTCGGAAAGAACTCGGGTTTAACCCGATTTTCATAATAACAGTTGGGTGTGCAAAATTCGTTTCACGACATTTTTACGCATACCTACATATATTTAGGGTTCTTCGTTTTCGGGTAAAACCCGTTTTACCCGAAAACGAAGAACCCTAAATATATGTAGGTATGCGTAAAAGTGTCGTGAAACGAATTTAAAAAAAAATCAAACGAAATACAACGGTCACTTTTCTCTGTGGGTATCCTAGGATGTCGGTTCCGGTGAATTGGGAGACTAAGTTTGTCACGGAAGAGTAAGATATAAATGAGAGCAACCATGACCCAACAGGCTAGTCAAGTCCGGACTGACCGCAACATGTCGTTCGGTACGGACATCAACAGCAATTAGGTCGGTCTGTAGCGAGAGGTCCCCGTGGCTTCTCCCCGCTCACTTCCACACTTCTGTGAGCTAGTATTAGCCGCCCAATGACTGCGCTCATTAGCGACACGTAAACATAGCGGCTAGCACTGCCGCCGCAGGTTTGCTCGTTCAATGGTCCGCAAAGAAACGTTATCGCGCCGGAGCAGTTATTTGTCGGGATGTTTTCCAAAGAATACGCGAAGCACATCCCACAATTAGGTATAAATTGACTACGTTTACGTTCTACGTATTTTTTTTATTTATCCGAAAGAATTTGGAGTGGCATTTTTGCGGAGAGTTTTTCGTATGACCGATTCACAAGAGAGCTTACGTGGAGTTTGAAATGAACAAAAACTTAGTTTTCACTAACATTTTTACCTATCTTACTAACGATATTTTTTGACTAAATAAATTTGTACTGGTAACTTGCCCGAGGGAACTTGTGTTGCATATTTGTTTTTACCAAATGTGCCTATAATAGCCGCGATGATAAAACATCTTCGTTTTTTTTTCTTTCTGAGTTAACTATTGCCTTGTTTTTAACGCTAAATTTTGCAAACGGCGAACTCTGGAAAAGTAAAATTGTAGTAAGAAATATGAAACCCAGACAATCAAAAGTTATATTTGATTAACGACTAAAAAAAAAATATAGTATTTTTTGTATTGTGTTTTTGTTATTGTTTGAGAGTCTTTTTTTGTTGTGTGTGTGTGTGTGACGAAGAAGAGATGATTGGGTTTCAAAAATGCTGCCTGTTCCGATGTGACTTGGTCCTCATCTACCATATTTACTCGAGTAGTAGCCGTACTGTTTATGAAGAAAACCTGAGGGTCCGCTTTTCCGCGGAGCACGCGAATGGCCAATCACCGCAATTGACAGCATGATTCCAGTGGTTTACAGGACAGAAATAACGTCTTCGCGTGAAGATACCATCTGTGAAGATTGCATTTGTATGGAGAATCGTGTTCTCAATCTAGTTATTCGCTATGTAATTTATGCGCAACACGATGATTGGGAATATATCTGTTTTCCGGAAACGCAGACGCAAGGGCCTTGTTCATAAGTAGAGCGGCTATTACTCGAGTAAATACGGTAATATGTAGTAACTGACAGCTCAAGAGACGTCGTGTGGTGCAAGTAGTCCTGAATGTTTTAATAACGCTTCACAGCCATTGAGGATGCTGCATTAGTCGAAAAGAACGGTAAAGGAAGAATGAGGAGGCAAGCAGCGTGAAAATAGTGAGACCCCACCCCCGACACAGTTCCTGTTCGTGCTAGAGATGTGTTCGCCGGGCTTGTAGCTCGCATCCGACCTCTTCAATTATTTCATCGTAGTACATGATGCGTAGATAGACCACCGCGTAACACTATGCTACGACGCTGAAAAAGGTGATCGCGAAAGTGGCCGAAGCGACATGATCATCTGTGTGCGATCGGCGGGCAAGTCGCTTCGACGGGCGATTCAGAGACTGGTGGAACGTTTCGTTGGGTCATGCCCACCGTCTTTGGCTCCATTTAAAGCGGATTGTTACGCGATTAACGCTTTATTTATTTTATTTATGGCTTCCCTCCTTTCTTGTTTTCTTGTCATTCCAGCGCATTCATTTAAGACTGTTACTCTCGTCAAGTCATCTGATTATAGAATACCTAACAAATTATACATAATTTGTACGTGAAATAAAGAAAAATACAATCTGCGTCTATAAACCTAGCGAGCCAAAGCTGGTCTTTTCTTTCAAACGCAGCATTTTCGCACACTTCCTTAATCAGTATTACAAACATATAGCGTAACAGTAATGACACGAGTGTATCGTTTGCCTGTCTGTGTGCCTCGATTGCGTGCTTTTTGTTCGCAAAACAAAAATGATAGACGGCTTCTGTAGAAACAAACTGCAACACTGCCCCGATTTGCTTTTTTTTTTCGCTGCACCAACGCAGCGGAGTCGTCACTCCGTTGCGATGTTTTCTCGGGTGTGACCCAGATAGAGATGTCACGATGACATTCCGACTAAGCGATGCGACGAGTCGCTAGACTCCGTTTCGCGTTTAGTCCGACCGCAGTACGACACTGTTCGTCGTCTTTGTGCATTCGTCATCGCTCGCTAAAGCAATCACGCCTAGAAAAAGAAGCCCAGGATATCACGGTGAATTTACAGGGTGTTGTTGGTTTTTCTTGCCGGCGATATAGCAAATGACGAGTGCCATCGAGGCACACTTTTGGCGCTGCTCGATGTGTCCATCGAGTGGTACCGTACGGAGTATGTATTGTTTTCCTACTCGATCATGATGTTCGCCAATGTCGCAATATTGATTCGAACCGACAACGAAAGCATAAATGACACGCAGACTGGGTTGACAAACCTTTTTTACTGCGCAGTAAAGTTAGACGTATAAACGAGGACGCGATGACGAATAATACTCGAATAAGCCGACCGCGCTTTCTACGCCGACTACGTCGATTAATGCACCACACTAAAATGGTATAGGGTGTCCCAAGTCACCAGGCGCTTTCGAAAATAGACCGTTAAAAATTCGACGTTTGCACGTAGCAATTTATACTTTTCGTCAAAGGTGTATTACACATATCAGTTTTTTCTTGTAGAATTACAAAGCGTAGCTCTTTTTTCGAAAAACATAGGGCCAAGAAACTTGCCAGTGTCAACGGCGGGCGGCGACGCAGACGAACAAGTCGAGTTGCGGGGCGCGTTAGGCGCTCGTATCCGGGGTCCCCAAATCATAGGGTTCCCGCATTGTTTCCTCCCACCCAAAGCGTGCTCTCGCCGACACTCAGAAAACGATCGACGCGCTTCATTTGGCGAAGCATCGGGGTCGGCGCCAGCAAGCCGCCCGCACTGCAACGCGCAGGCCAACGCTTCAGACGCCGAGAGAGACGCGAGGTTTTCCGCCTCATTAAAAAGTCCACCTGCGCATGCCTGGGCGCGCAAACCGAACGAACCATTTGCCTCCAACTAGCGAGACTGGGCCACACTTGGGCCAAGGCATTACCGTTGAAGAGAGAGCGAGGAGAGAAAGAGAAAAAGAAAGAGATACATAATGGGAAGAGGAAGGAGAGGGGAGACTCAATTAAAACACCGTGCCATAATTTCCTGAAACGTATGGAACGCGGCGAGGGACTGCGTAGAGATCTTGGCGCCAAGATTCCCGCGCTGCAGGCTGCTGAGGGTTAACGCTCCATTTTCAACCGTGATGAACCGAAGCAAGGGCCTTTATTTGAGCACCGCGTTCTCACGTCCGGTTCCTGCCGTTCTATTGGCTGAGCCGACAAAGGACAGGCTTGACCTGGCGCGTTTATGGAAAGGCCCATTGGTCGGGGCAGTGAATGGACGCACTGACGTAGCTGCCTCCTCGGCGTTTCACTGGTACAGTAGGGTTTCGGCCTTCTCTTCGATCCGCCTTAGAGGGATCGGGGCGACGGTTCTCCGCTTTACTCAGGTATTACCCGCAGAAGCCCGGCGGTTGTCCGAGTTCTTGGTAGGGGCTTCCGCGACTGGATTGCGGCGTTACGCTCGAAATTAGGGCCACTTCTTTTCGTAATGAGCGCCATTCAGCGAAGCTGAGCCCTTGCGTGCGGAAGACGGGAGACCGCACAACAGCGACCATTGTGGGCAACTAAGCTGGAGCTACGGCCCTGCGCGCGTGTGCTGCGGCGCATCCCAATGAGGATTTTCTCCGCGGGTGAGCCTGGTCGGGTTGGTTTCGAATGGGGACTACGGACACGCAATGTAATGCATAGCACGAAAGGCTACAAGGTCTGAATGCAACTTCGGAAGGGCAACGAATTTATGATAGCGCAGTAATGTATCCGCAACGAAGACTTTTCAAATTGTGCAGTGTTTATGTAGACGTGAAACCCGTGTGAGCGAGCATCAAAGTTAGGAGACTATGGCAACGATCGTTTCGGATAGTGTGAAAGCGGTATATTGTGTGTTTCTTCTATGTTAGCTTGAGAAGTAATATACAAACTTTTGACTTACTACGTTACCTCGAATTGTAGATGACCTCGAGCTACATTTCCGAGGATCTAAGCACCACTGTAGCCGAATATGTAGAAATAATTAAACTTAATGTTTTTTTGTGTGTGTTTTGTTTTTTAGAATGTGATTGCGTTAACAAAGCATGTGATCGATCAATGCTGCTGCCTATGAACTTGAGTACGTTTTACACAATTTCTAAAATAAGGTACGGTCATATCTATTTAATACGTGACTATGTAACACGCTCGATTACAGCCGCCATTGCTGACTTTTTCTTGCCTTATCCAGATTCTGAGCCACTGAAACGGGCGTTTATGAGCCTCCAGAAAGGCCAACAGTGGAGAGAAGGACTCTGTAGAATTCAATATGGCAATGAACTGTCCTGCTGTGGTATTCGTCGAGTGAAGTAAACATAATACAAAGATACAAAAACTAACTATAGGTTATGGTGGCGCCCATGCAAAGCTGCTTAAAAGCGTATAAATACGAAGTAAACCAAAAGAGTATAAAAACGTGCAGTTTTGTCTCGTTGTTATAGACAACTCATATTATGGACGTTTTTTGGGCGGAAGAAAAGTGTTCATATTAACGAGAGATCACCGTATGCAGTTAATACATTATCAGGTAAGGAATGCTTAGTCACTAAAGAAACAAAAACAAAATCACCTTCTTCTCCGGACGAGGTATCTTTCGACGAGCATGAAAATCAAATATTCGGCATTTCGCGTACTCTGTAAATTTTGGCGCTTATTGTAACATACTGAATATGTGAATGCGTGAATATCCGTACTGCCGCGGTGTCTTCGTATATTATTACCCTCTGCAAAGCGTTGTCGGTTCAAGAATCTGTCCGTGCCGACGCATATCTCTTGGCTAAGTTGAGGCAGCAGATTGTATGCTCAAAAGGAAGCAGGTCAGCCGCAACCCGTGCACGGCGGCCACACATCTCAATCTTGTTCATGACCCGAAATGACCGAGAGATAGCAGTCGCACCCTTAGTGAAACGACCACCGAAGCCTGCCCAGGGTTACCTAAAATCAAAAAAGGAATGATCCAAGCGTGATCTTGCTTGCTGCTTTGTCGTAATTGAAATCCGTATCTGCAGTGAATGCTAGAGAAGCAACAACAAAAAAATAGTTCACAAGGGCGTTTTACGACAAAAGTAGAAAAAAAACACCTTTACGCTCCAGTTACAATTTGCTAGAATAGGTAAGACAAAAATTCTAGCACTTCTTTATTTCTATTAATTCGAATCATTTGCCGCATCCGCAATGGCAAGCGTTGAAGACAAGAATGTGCAATGTCAGTCTTATTATCTTTTTACGGGTTTATTGTTGGTGCTACAGAGGCACTATTTAATGTCAAAAAGTCAAGTAAGCGTTAAATTATTAATGTAACTGTTGTGTCTGTTTAACATCACATTCTGTAGCCACAACGAGTTTATGGGAACAACTAGAGCTATAAATTATCTACGCTCCAGAGAAACGCCATTTGAGCCATCTCGTGGCTTGCAATCATTGCTGCCAGTTATTCGAAATCCCAGGAAACGGTTTTCCGTGCTCCAGAACTGTTAAAACGGTCCGCGACGGAGCAGAAGAATAGAGTGTTTTAGGGAACCGTTTTTGCACATTCTAATATGTTACGATGGGCCCTCCGGTACGAACTGCACATATGCCACCGCATAAGACTCGCGCATGCGCAGTTCGTACCGGAAGGCCCATCGTACCGTATCGGATGTGCAAAAACGGTTCCCTAAAACTCTCTAATATCGTCTGCGCTTCCTGACACCTTATCAAAAGGTCACATTTTCGAATCGTAGCTATGATCGGTTTGCGTTCACTTCGCACTACCCGACAAGATGGCGGCGCGCAAGAGAGAATCGGGGATTGTGGTGCCGATACTCTAAACATAACTTGCTTTGTGGTTCTATAGTACCATTCTATCCACTTAGTTGCTGCAATCTTCACTAAGGCTTCAACGGGGATTTCGACGTGAACTTTAAGAGGGGCCGTATTAAGTTCCCTATGGATGCACTCGTCGATTAGGGTTTGGCCAAAAAAGTCGCAGCTTTTGCTTTAGTCACCCAAAGTGTCAACGCCGATCATACGTTCGCGTGATTTCCTTCTCGTAAATACTCTCATTATTTGCATAGGTCTGCACACACAGCACGAACACGAGTTGGGTACCTTTGCACTTTGATCAGGCAAGAACAAGATAACAAATACCGAACGTGTCATCACCTAGTTGTTGCTCAAGATGAGCAGATTCTGTCAGACTGATAATTTCAATGACAAGTTCTCAGTTACTAGAGACAAACCTGCAAAAAGTGGCTGCCTCTTGTTCGTTTTTTCGAGTTTCGAAAGAACGAAAAAGAGACAGCCGCTCGTGTGTGGTTTTCTTGTGTCACCAGTCGTGGTGATATAACTATGCACGAAGGCAATGCACGAAGAAGAAAATAATATATATATGTTTTTTTATTTGTCCCTTTTTCAGTCGAAGAAAGAAGCGCAATGCCAATACTCACCCCAGTCATAGTCTTGGTCGGTGCGCGAAAAAAAAAAGAATGTGGGCGTGTGCGTTTGTTTGGGGGACCCCGGGGGAGGGGGGGGAGGGTGCAACTGGGCACCGAGTCAAAGTAAAAAAAAAGCAATGCTTTTAATTTTCTCATTTTAGCAGTTGTCTGGCGTCCTGGTTTTTGATAAGGTCCCATCTACATTTTCTTTTTTGCAGCGTGTCCAGACGGACACAAATGATGTCCGGTATGTGCTTTCTTTTATTTCTTTTCCTGCTTTGTGCCTTAATAAATTGTTATTTTGGTCTTTGCTTGTGAAGTGAAGGGTGTCGCGTTTGCTTTATGGGCGCGCATGTACTTCGACGATTATATTTTCTCTTATGTCGGTTCGTAGCGTGGAATTGGAGCACCTAGAAGTCTTCTAAGATTCCTTGTACATTTATTTGCTGCGTTCAATAGAAGGCTTTGTTGATGTTTTATCGGCCCTCGGCACGCCCATTGCAACGTTACGTCAACATGCCGGGCCGGCGCTAACTTTCTCGCTTAGTCTGTGAACCCGCGCACGGAAATAACTTTCCAGAGTCACACGCTCTACGCATGAATAATTTATGAAGGAAGCGCTGAACATTAAGGCTGGCGTAGCTGAAATGTTAGGTCGGCGCTTGCAAGGGCTAGAGTTCACTTCGAGCGTAGATTATCGTCGCGAACAACTTTAAGTTACTTCACAAACACAGAAAAAGTGTTAAATCGTACTTATATCCACATCTCTGTCTGTTAAAAATCAAAACTAAGAACAAAGAAAGAAAGAGTATGAAAGGTTCATCATTTTCTATTTTCTTTTCGTAAAAATCTCATTGCAGGCGCATTCGTTTAAACGAGCCAGCAACAATCCCCGGCTAATTGCCCGTAAACGCAATAAGAGCGCCCGCCTCGTTTCTTTCATGGCCTATTTGTACTGCCCCAATAAAAAAAAGAGCAGTGGTTCGCAAAGTGAATTAGAACCGCGAGAGGTATATACCGTTGATAGGAGTAAAAGGAGCACCCCCAGCTCGCCGTTCGATTGTCAACCCGGTGGAAAACCTCTGAGCCGATTGAAATTACTGTCTCTTCTGCTCTCTCGTTATTTTAGCAATTTCAGGCTATTTTCTGATTTCGACCAACTCAGTACGTTAAGTTCCCCCTCACCCCTCCTCCTCCTTTCCCATCCGACAGCTGTTTAACCGTCAGCCGTCTATTGTTTGGTTGATGGGAGTGCACTAGACGGCCATTTGGATATCCCTGCCTGGTTGTTTGCTGGTCCGAGAGTGGCGTCCCCTTGTTAGCGTGGAAAGAAGCGAAGGCTACGTACGGTACGAGCCACTCAAGACAGTCGCAGGGTGACGACGAGTCACACGGTGCTACGAAGAGAAGCTGCGGAGCCGAATCCCGAGGTCACGTGGCACGGTCTTCCTCGTTCTCATTGACTTCACTGGATTTCCAGGGTTAGCCATGGTTCGCTTAGAAGATGTTTAAAGTAGAGTGCTTGAGCGCTGTTTTGTGGCCGACACAAGCAAACGGCGCAAAATGATTTTCGCGGTGCTGAGTGGAGTGTGCTTAAACCTGCGCGCGCATGTTCTGTGATTAGCGTGTGATGGGTGGGTTTGTCACTCTTTTGGTATATGCATTCGTTGTTGTGCTTTTGCTTCTGACAGCAGTTGTTCCATACATATATATTTATTTTTGCATTTCTGCCGCGTACTGTATTGTCTCGCATGGCTGTTACTCTCGTCGGGCGACGTCCTTATGTACTTGGCGTTATCAAACTGGGAAACGTTAGACGCACACATGCACGCGTAATATGGTGGACGTGTTACGAGCTCGCGAGTTGCAGAATTAAATCGTTATTCGAGAAGGAAAACATATTAATAAAAAATATCTAGTGACGCTTTCATAGTGGATGATACACAAGTTAGAGGACTATTCAACACTGTAAGTAAACCGCAACCCACGTAGTTATATTTTGCATTAACGTTTCGGGCAGTGAGAATTGCATCCTTTACCTAACTAGCATTTGACATTGCAGCTATGAATGCTCGGCTACTTTTTTATGTTGCGAGTCAACAAATCAACTTAAAATGAAAGCTCCGCAAAGCAGCCATTTGCGTAGTTTGATAAAAAAATTAAGTCAATCAAACAAAGTATATGAAGCGTGACCAATCGTATTCGTATACAGCTGGTTTGCCCAAATGTTTCGTGTATTACAGGCAATAAAAATTTTGGACATATTTAACTTTTTTTTTAAGTTTGTTTAGTAGAAAAAATACTGGCGGGTTTGCGGTCGACGCTTGGGAGTCGATAAAAAAACTTACGTTTGACGACTTTTAAAATATTGTTTCGTGACGTGGACGAAACATTTTTACCATCTTGTCGTAAAGCGCCGATTGCAGACGGACAACATGGAGATACAGCGAAGTCTTTGGTAACCTGCGGTCACAGATTGTCCGAAGAGGCACACGCCATTGGAAACCCTAATGCCACGATCACACTGCCAGTACATCATACAAAGAGCAGTCTGCAGACACCGTCTGCAGGCGTGTTTCCTTTTGTATGGCTGTCCTGTCGCATTAGTCGTGCACAAAGTTTCTGCAGACATGTTGGAAGCACCGAAATGTAGGAAGCAAAGGTGCTACGAACGTGCTTCAGCCAGAGTCCACAGACATTTCTGTCGTCATGTTTGCAGAGAAACTCCGCGGGTCTTTTGTCGGATGTTGGAGCAGCGTGACTCGGGCTTCATGATGCTGCCCGAGTAAGAGAGAAGTGTGGTTGGCAGAAGAGAACGGCCAATAGAATTGTTACGGCAGAAAATGTTCACAACAGAAAACATAGAGTGCCCAACGGGTTTTAGACGGATGCGAAAAAAATGTCGCCAATGAAATCTGGGAGCTTTTTTCTAAAGCGTTTTAAGCAAATAAAAAAATACCCTCTCGGTACATTCTTTTTATTGCAGTGTTATAAGCCCGATTGTAATATGTGCGCGTTTATGTTATACTCGCCATCACTTTTGAAGTGAGTGAAAATACTGAAATAAGATCGAAGATGTCATCTTATTTCCGGTTTATAGATGCAAGTTACAACCTCTACTGCCTCAAACAAAATTTCTCAAAAACACGTGATGTCAAAAAAGAAAAATGCACAGAAGATTACGCGGCGACTGCACGTTGCATGGTGAGAAATGTGGTGTTCCTATGTTTCTTTCCGAGTGCTCTGCCATCATGCTTTCTTATAAAAGTAAACGTGTAAGCGTTTTTTTAAGGCATAGTCACATTTAAGTTTCGAGGACATACGCGCATCTAAGAAGAAAATAAACTGCGAACTTGATATTCAGAACCTACACTCGGAGGCAGTTTCGCGTGTCCTCCCAACGCCGCCGATTCTTCCTCGACTGACATCACCGAGATTTCGTACAGATGTGGCGTCCTTCAATCCTGAGACGTGAGTCTAGCTCTACTTTTATCTCTTGTCCCCTCGAATGGAATGCAAGGGATGGAGGGCGGAATCGTCGGGGCGTAGCTGAGTCGCACGTTGCGTGATCGTAGATGCACTGAGACAGAAATGCGCACGTGCGAGAAGTCATGACACGGTTGTCCGGGTCCAACGTTTGAACGTGGGTCTCAGATGTTTGTGTCGGTACTCACCTCACGCGCGCACGCCCGCTCGGAGAGGTCCGCCAACTCTAAAATTCAGCCGGGGCGACGTGGCGTTCTCTACCCTAGCGACAGAGTTGGTGGTAGCAAGCGAACGCAGCGCGGGCTTCGGGAAATCTTCCGGTAAAAAAGAGGAAACGAGAGGTGAGAAAGAGCTTCAATTTCACATACTCCAAAGCCATAAATATTGTAAGATCTGACCCGACATTCAGTCTATTTTTTTTTACGTCTTAAACATGCCTTTTTATTTTATTTTTTTTAAAGGGATAAGAAAGGTGGCAGTTTTATTATTTCAATTCCCGATCCATACAGTTACATGAGCCGGTTCGAAAGTGAAAACTGTCAATAATAAATTCGCAGAGTTGGAACTAAAAAAAAAAGGAGATAGAAAAAAGAAACGTTTACTAATCTCTGTAGTGCGAAATTAGAGCGCAGCTCTTGAGGAGGAGGATAGGAGGGGACGGGTACGATGGGAGGGTATGCCCCTCGTAAACTCCCCTCCTCCTCCTAACCCGCTAAACGTAGCGGGGAACATTTCCCTGCTAACTTTAGCAGGAAAAGTTTCCAGTTAAATTTAGCGGGCTAAGTTTGCCCGCTAAATTTAGCGGTCAAATTGAGGTCACGTGACCTCAACATTCATTCAGTTCCCCCGCTAAATTTAGCGGGGAAAATGACGTCACATGACTTTGTGTCAAGTAACCTATCAACAAATTCAGTTTCTCCGCTAGATTTAGCAGGAAAATTAACTTCACGTGACCTCAACACCAATTCAATTTCCCGCTAACTTTAACCAGGCGGTTTCACCGACACCGACGCCGCAAAACGTGGCAACGAACGCCTAAGAGCTGCTCCGGGTGAGCTGTTCGTATTGAGTCATGTGCGCATGAGCATAATAATCTATACATATAACGTGTAGTTAAGACTAGTTAGGACTGCGCTAGACGCAGGCCGGCTCCCTCATTACTGCCGGCCAATATTCCCACGAGATGCTCAAATAATCCGCTACCGAGGTGCACGTCCGCGCTGACGTCCCATAACTCCTCATGACTACCCCATTTCTTGGTTGATCGGCAGAGCAATTCGATGTCGTGGCGGGTACGTGGTACGGGTTCATTTGGCGGATTCTTAACTTGTATCTGACTGTAGACGTAAGCAATGGAAGAAAGAAAGTTCGAGCGACGACTGAGATTCAGCACTGGCTTCATCGCGGAAGCAGAAGTTGAAACTGATTTCACGGTAGAAGATACGAATGAAAATTACGGCAGATGAATGGAGATGAAAATGTGCAAAGTAGGTGAAACACGAAGTCTACAAATATGCCCTACTCCTACAAGAAGGTATCTCCGCTGAACCTACATCATGGCGGAAGAATAACTGCCAGCTCTCGTACTTCTTAAGGTAAAACCGAATATCGTAACAGTGAATCGGTAAGATACCTTGAAGTCGGCTGCTTCGAAGACCGTAACGTCATCAAATATGTAACGGCCTATACAACAAAATCTAAGCGGAATTTTGTAGATATGACACGTTTCCAAGACCGATTTGTCTCTCGCCTGCACGCATATATATTTATAGTTTCCTTCTGATCTATAATCCCATTTTCTTTTCCCGCTGGGATGGACTAGCGATGCCGTGCATCTCTAAGATAAAAAAACTCTATTTTAAGACACGAAAATGCGATTGTGCAGTAAGAGCAAAAGAGGAACATGGAAACTTTCAAAAGAAAATTGGATCAGCATTTTCCTGAAGCGAAGCTGTTAGAACAACAAAATAGCATACGTTAGGGATTACAAGAAAAGGCTAAAATGGGTAGGAAAGATTTCATATTCCGTGTAATAGCTCGAAGAAAAAGATTTCCATGATCATTGAAAAGTCGATTATTATTTATATTATTTTTTCCAGGTCCCAGTGTATTTGTTTAATGAAACAAGCCTGGAAGCACCTGGGCCGGAAAATAGCGAAAGCACATAATTCAGAGTATACTTTTTCAGGAAACTGTTCCCGAATCTTCTACCTAAGGAACGCAGGGAGAAAAAAGCCTTGATACCATGTCAATATATTATATTTAATTAATTTTTTTATAAAATTTTTTTTAACGTTTAGAGTTTCGAATATTTTCGTTTGAGCTTCAACGACTCGCGTCGAATCTAAAGTTTATTCCTCTGTGCGTAAGTGCGAGTACGTGTCCCTGAGTGCACCACTCTTAATGGGACACTGCAAGGAAAAAAAGTTTGTTTTAAAGGGCAAAGATAGGACACGTATTTTTTCAAACAAATACTTCCATAAAAAAAAAACTTTTTTTTGCGCGCAATACTTACGCCGTTTGACGCAATTTAGGTGCAGAAGGAGGAGGTCGCAGCCCGGTAAGCCCCGCCCCGTGCTTCCAAGGTACTTGCATCTCTCCTTGTCTGGAAAGATGATCCACGTCTGAAAGATTGGTTGTAAATTTGCATCTCCGTGCCGTAAAGTTTTTTAATCTACTTTTTTATGTTTGAGCAGCAAATAATCAAGATAAAGAAATTATTGCTTTCAAATGTATTCTGATATTTCTTCTCCCACTTTGGTTTGAAATGTTCACAAACATGGCTGCCGGCGTCTGTGGAGTGCTGAACGAACGAAGCTCGTTTAGCTCGTCAATTGTTATGAGGGCGAGTGGTTTTGGAGTTCACACAGGTGTTTCGAGGAAGATCTCCTCAACCGGCGTAGTTTGCAGCAAGCAACTGTCGGAAGTACGCGCCTTCGGAAGCGCTGTGTGGGTGCCTGTTCTCCTAGCGGGACTGGCCTAAGCCTAGCGTCCCAGATCAACTGTTTTATTCGATCTGACTTGAATTCTTTTGTTTTTTTGCGCTTGTTGATGCCGAATAAAGATGTTGGTTCCTGTAAGAGCGGCCTCACTGCTCTGTGAATTGTGTAACCTTCGTGATTGCAACCATGGTTTCACTACCAAGAAGGTACCAACACAGGTAAGGATTTGCGAGCCATTTGACTGGAGGCAATCTGGCGTTCGGCTCGCACCAAGTGTTTTTAGGTATGTTCCCGTCATGGCGGCTCGAAAGGCGTGCTCGGAAGTTCTGGCGCGCACCTAGCCTACCAAAGCGAATATTTTTACGATCGCGTTTTAATTGTGCGTCATGACGCTCACCCACTTTGCTCGCGGATGCCACGTGAAAAAGAAAAGAAAGTAAAGTTGCAAAGACTGTATGTTCATTTTATTGATTTTATTAGTTTTCTCGATCGCTTATTATGCACATCGATAGACGCTGGCAGACGCTTGTATTCGACGGGGATCGTGCATGATGAAACGCTGAGAACGCCGCCTTCCTGGTCGTGTCTTCTGAGCGTTGCAGCCGTTTTGAGACGGCGGAGGAATAGCAGACGGACGGAGGGGCGCAAACGGACGCAGACGCCCAGCTTTCAGTGTCCGCGTCTCGGGAGATTGCAGACGACGATAGACGGCGGTGGAATAGCAGACGATGCTGGAGGCTGCCACTTGACTGCTCGCACGACTAGCAGGCGATGTTAGACTTCCATACTAGACGTACCAGATGACACGAAAGGGAGACACTTCGCTTGTTATCCTGTTCGGTCGAGCAGCCAAACCAATCCAATAGTATTGGGCGGGGCCACTGATTTGTGGGCGGGCTTAGAGCGGCTGTGGTCCCCACCTAAATTGCGTCTAACGGCGTAAATATTGCGCGGAATAGTTTTTTTTTTTTCGGGGAAACATCATTTTAAAACATACTTGTCCCAGCTATGCCCTTTGAAAAAGAAACCTTTTCTTCCTTTCAGTGTCTCTTTAAGCTTGTGGGCGTTGGCTCGCTCGGATTTTCCAGTTAATAAATTTAACGCTCCACAAAACCCCTGATCTTAATTTGCGGGCAGCATCGCAGCTTAAAGATACTGCAGGAAAAGCACAACGAGCAACCTTATAGCCATTATTTAAGTTGGGAGATTTCACGAGAATCACCCGACCCTCTGGAATCCTGGCTAAGAAAGTGGATTTTCCCCTAGCTGAGCGGTTTCTATTTAATTTCATTTGAAACTGGGCGGATAAATATCGCACGACATAATTATTGAAACCGAGGTGCTCTTTTCATATGGACCTGATTACTTCACCGCAAACGGAGATCTAGTTACCGGCAAGAGGTGCTTCTGTTTTGTGGTGATTCAGGTTTCATTCTTCCGTCTTATGTGTTTGTCGACCGACAAGTCTTTTACTTTTTATACCATTGCTACGAAAGTAAATAAGAAAAGTCTCTTAGGGGCTGATTTTAGAAAATGCAGTCACATGCTCTATGACAGGGAACAGCCTGCCCTGCTTATTAAGAGCACCGGCGAGTTATTAAGGAGCTATTTGTTTAAACTAAAGCTCAAACTCCAAGTTTAGGTTCTAGTCGATTCAAACTTTAACATATTGAGAAAGTTTGGGTATTGTTGATAACAAGGACATAGGAAAATCGCCGATGGTGTGTTGTCGCTCACACAGTTCACAATTGAACATAAAGTACATTTATAATTCTTTCCAACTGTTCATTTTAACCCGAACTAAGTTACAAGCAAATTCTCCGGACGCAAGTTTCTTGACAAAATATGCCTTAAAATGACGGAGTGTTAACTTTATTAAAGATTTTTCAGAGAGCCAATTGCGCTTTGGAGAAGGAACCGAGCGAGCAAATGTCATCGTTGTTCTTCTGCGCAACAGCTGGTGAATTAAAGTAAACGGCAGATAGCAACGCATTGCAGTGGGTAGTGAATGTAATGCGCGAAAGGGCGTCTCCTGCTGGGTTGAGGGATCGCTCGACGTGACAGAGCTCTGTGGTGAATTCGGCGATGTAAGGCAGGTGGCGTACTTCTCGCGGAGAAAACTTGTCGCTGGACAATTTCAGGGCGTAAGTCAGATGCTTGTGGCACGTGATTGCAAAAAATATTTCGACCTTCTAAGAAATCTCGGAAGAGTTGGATGGCCAGGCGGTTTGCGAGAAACTCGCTGCATAAGGTGCTGTCGCGGTACCCTCCAGGTTGCATTGCCTGTTAAGAAAATTAAACGGCGTGCTGGACTGCTCTGATGATCCGACGGACTGTTGCAAAACTGCTCTAGGCCTCGGTTCACACTTGCGAATCGGCGGGCGAATCTGCAAGAATTCGGCCGCCGGGCATAGCGTCCACTGTGCATTGCCGCGGCCGATTCCGCTTCGGCGGCAGCGGATTAGATGTGTGTGAACCAGGCGTAACGGCCGTATTCGAGGCGTCGACCATGATGTTGAGGGGGCATCCGGTCTTGGATAAAATAGCAGAGTGGTGTTGGCTAGCGACTGTTTGGCTTTTTCGGAAGCTTGGTCAGGTTCGGAGGGCCTCTCTATAGTCGGTGACAGGCCAAGAACGAAGTGGAAGCTCCTTCCACCCCTTTCCACTTTAGTAGAGCGAACGCTGGAGAGGAGGCGAAATCCTCTCCCCGTTCGCTCCGCTGAAGTGGAAAGGGGTGGAGGAGCTTCAATTCGTTCTTGACCTGTCACCGACTTAGTGGTGTGGAAGATTTGTGGACACCTTTGGGGAGATCCGTCGGAGGCTTAAGTTTATCTGCGCTGTGTGAGGTGAAACGCCTAAAGAAATGAATCAAACCAAGAAATTCTCGAGATTATCGATAGACAAAGGGCAAGGGAAGTTTTCGTCAACTTTGACTTTGTTGTTATATGAGGGGTCGATGTCCATGCTGACCAAGGAGGTGACCGAGGAAATCTATCTCAGTCACGCCGAACTCGCACTTGTCCTTATTGATTGTAGGACGGTGATCGTCAAGGCTTTGGAAAACAAGTTTGAGATGTTCGGTATGTGTTTCATGGTCGTCATCGTCAAGTCGTCGTCATTTGATTCCCATGTCAAGCATATCGGCAAATTCCCGTTGTGCTACTTCGAAGGAAGAGGTCGTCAAGATATGCATAACAAAAACTTCATGTCTCGAGTTACGTGATCGCCGAAACGTTAAAAATATCTCAGCTGCATTTCGCAGGCGAAGAAACATTCTAACGTACGCGGAAAGACCGAACATGGTGGCGATGACTGTTTTATGGATGTCGGAAGGGTGCACTGCTGTCTGATGATAAGTGCCTTTACAAGACAGATTCTGGAGAAGATGGTGGAGCCATGAAGAGACGTTGTGAAATCTGCAGATGTGTGGGGGTGGGTAGCTATCGCGTACTGTTGAGTTGTTCTAGGCGCGGTAATCCCTACAAGGTCGCCAATCGCCGGGTTTTTTTTTTCGGTACAATGTGTAGAGGCAATACTCAGAAACTTGACGAGGGTCATTTGATTCCGATGTCAAGCATATGGGCAAATTCCTGTTGTGCTACTTCCAAGTGATACAGGTGCAGTCGACGCGGGCGACCGAAAGCAGGCGTTTCGGTAGTTGCGACGTGGTGAGAAAGCTATTAAAACGAGTTAAAAGTGGAAAGTCCTGAAATAAGAGTTTCGTAAGCTCACTCTTTAGGATGTGCATCAGCTGCTGAAAGTGCTATTTCTTGGACCATGAGGTTTGTTGCGGAGTCTGCTAGACGCTTGTTCAGCACATTCACCAGAAGTTTGAAATGGCGGATAAAATCAGCACCCAAGATTGGGTAGGCAACGTCCGCGACTATACATCGTTAGTGGAAGAACACGTCGTAATGTGATGTTCATGGTTAAAACTCGCTCACCATAGATAGGAATGTTTTTTTTTAAGCTTGTAGAGACGAGTGTATTGGTCGGGACTGATGTGGGAGGACAGATGCAGGTAAATTACTGACTTCAGTGCCGGTGTCTAACAGGAAACGGTTTCCAGTGGCTCGACCGGGTAATGAGAAATAAGCGACCGGCATTTGTCCCAACAACACTCGCCGCTTCTAGTGGTGGGGATTGGTCTATTCCGCAGCAGCATAAGATTGTGTGGAATCTCTGGTGCTATTTTCGAATGTTTGATTATACCAGTACATTTTGGCATGTGTTGACGTTGAACGGCTTCAATAGTTGTGGTTGTCTAAACGTTGCTTTAATGTCGATCGAGAACGCAGCCAAATGGCAGCTACGCGGTTTTTAAGTTCTGCCAACTCTAGCTGAGACACGTCTCGGAACGAAGTTGATGCAGCTTTGTGAAGAAGTCTTTCCATGCTGACGCCACGGGAGATTCAGGTGATTCTCAAGTCTGTCGGAGGTGATCTACCATTAGTGTTCAGACGTCAATTACCGAGTCTACCAGCCGTGCGAGGGCGGGAAAATAGAGGTCCGACTGCGTCTCTAACACCACGTGAACGTTGGTAGGCAATCTCTGGAGAAATAGCTCCTTCAACAGTGGTGTGTCGAATGATGTGGCGCTTTCGCCCACGAGTGGTTCCAGGCGTCGGAGCTATACTGTGGAAGTCTTCAGTCGTCGAGTCGCTCGCCTGTTAGGAGCTGGTGTTGGCGGCGCAGCTCAGTTTCTGGCGTTCATTTTACCAGCTCCGTTTTTAAGGAAAAGTAAGGGTTTGTCACAGACGGAACGAAAACTAAATATCTTACTTCAGTCGCGATTTCGAAGGAAAGAGCATCAGCCTCGTAGTGGAAAAATGCCCATATGTGAGCTGATACGGTACGTTAGAAGGAGGCGTTCAACTGGGGCAAACCATACCACCAGATTGGAGGTCCAATATTTTTGAAGACGTAGCAGCATCAATGAGATGGCGGGTTATGGAAAACTCTTCATTGCTAGCCATGAGGGTTGAGCTCAAAAAAAAAAGAAGTCATGTCAGGGTCACCACTTATAAAATAACTTAAAATTTAGTAAATAGATGTGTCTTCTGGTTGACAGCCGACGTGGAAATCTTGCTCGAGGTCTGTTGACCTGGACGGACCACGGTCACGCCTTCCGCTGGTGTATAAAACACGAGTACCGATTGTATGCCCGTCTTAGTTTCTTTGAATTGTATACTTAGCCTAATAATAGTATGTAGTATAATGAACATCAAGGTTGCGCAAAAGAGCGTCGCTCAAAACGGTTCCTTTCTGTTGTCCTTGGAGGCGTTACCGCTGGTGCCACTAGGAATGCTATCCTCCCGTGCCTGCTCGCGCGCAGACTACACAGAAGAACGGATTTTGAACGCTGCTTTTCCGTGAAGCTTGTCAACTGTTGGATCTAAAAACGTTGGTTGTAAACATGCAGAGTAACCCTTATTGACCCTGGCAACACCCGGAAGCCACCCGCATCAAGTAGGAAACTAAACGCTTGTCGACGAATGCGTGTGGTCCGCTCATGACATCCTCACTGGAACGCTTGGCACCGCACGCGTGAAAAGAACCCAGACCGGCTCCGTGCGCCAGAACGGAAACCTATACGCGGGTCCGTGTCTGGGGCCAAGCAATCGATGGACTCGTATTGAGGTCACTCACTTTGGAATCCGGGTTCCTTTCGGTGGCAGCTTTATTCCATTGAAGTTATTTACTTTCTGCGGTGAACCGTTAAGAGCCTTCCGAAAGCGGTACTGGTTGCATCAGTGCATATGTAAACGTAAATTTAATGTTTTTTTTTCATCGTGACGTTGTTTCTTGGCGGCTTTGTCAACACGTCAGCGTTTCCGATCAGGTCCTCCCTACAACAACCGATTCTGATTAACAGCAAACTATTTGTTTTATCGGAACGTCACGCTGTATTGTACTGTAAAACACACGTCTCGGAAATTATACAAACGCGATAAAAAATGAGAGAAAAAAGAAAGGTGAAAAAACGTATCCTAGCTAAAGATTAAAGCACTCAGATACGAAGGAAGGCCCTGATGGTCTCCCAAAATACAAAATGAAAAGCATTGAACTTACCAGTTTTTAAGAAATGTCAGTAGAGGAACTGAGAAAAAAGGTGGACGAAATCTGTTAAACATAAAGAATTATTAAAACACTCCAGCTGCTACTGATGTGCACATTAGAATCACTAATGACCTAAGGAACACAGGCCATGGCAAGTCTCAAGCATATTATTATCACTCCGTAGCAATAAAAAAAACTAAGAATAAATTGAAAGGGGGAGCAGTTGACATGATAGGTCACGCATTGCGCGTCTTAAGTCACCAGTCCCTTTACTGCAATAGATCTAC